>LZPO01008347.1:8271-20077 GCA_001675575.1 Neotoma lepida | reverse complement strand
GAGAAGCCTGCCAGGGCCATAGTTTAAAAATGATATAGGCCTCTGTGTGTTTATTTGGGTCTAAGCAGGCCGTGGGAGCCGGGCGGGGGAACTGGACAAACTTTCGTCTACAGTTTTTAATTTTTATTTTAAAAAATTATACATTAAATTGTAATAATATTCTTTCACCACTTTCAACTCCTCCAAAATCCTCTCACATTTCACAACCTAAGTTTTTCTACCTTAAAAATACTAGGAACACACAAACAAACACGCACATACACAGAGCGCCTTGGAGTCCATTTTAGTTTTATGCTGGCCTACTCTGGAGTATGTTTGATATACCCAGTGTCACTCTGAAGAAAACTGAGTTTCTCTTTCTGAGCTGATATCCATTACAAATAGTTTTCCAATCAGAAATGGGACATCGTGCCCACTTCGTCTTCTCTATGCTAAAATTTTGGCTATTGAACTTATGCAAATCTGCCAACCTCTGTGCTCTCTCTCACTCCCTCTCTCTCTCCAGAATACTGTAATATCAGCCTTGAAAGCATATTTCCTCTTGTGTGTGTGTGTGTGTACATATGTGCAGTGTATATATTAATGGGTGCATATGTGTATAAATGTATATGTATGTGCACCTGCAAGCAGAGACCAAAGGTTGGCATTAGGTGCCAGTCTGTATTGCTCTCCACCTTACCATAGTGAAGCCAGTACTCATGTTCTGGTTTGACTAGCTGGCTAATGAGCTCTGAAGATCAGTTCCCTCTCCCTCCTCTCTATGCTAGAGTTAAAGTGTTGCACAACCATGTGCACCTTTTTCATGTGGTTCCTAGAAATCCAAACTCAGTCCTCATGTTTTCACAGAAAACATTGTAACAACAAAGACTTTTCTTTGTCCTTCCTGTTACCTCAGCATCAGTTATCTTAGCAAAGTGACAGAATAAAAAAATCAACTTAAAAAAATCAATTTAAAAGTTTTAAAAAGTATGTTTACTGAGATATACAAACAAAAACAAGCATGGTGAGAAAGAGATCGTGGACACATTCCCTTTCAAATAGCTTGAAAAAAATATAGGAATAAACATAACAAGGAAGTAAAGATCTTTATAATGAAAACTATAAAGTATCTAAAGGAAGAGTTTGAGAAATATACTAGAAGATGGAAAGATTTTCCATGTTCATGGATTGGTAGAATTAATATTATGAAAATGACCATCTAACTACAAACAGTTTACAGATACAAGGCAGTCCCCATCAAAATTGCCATGACTTCCTTTACAGAAATAGAAAAAATATCCTAAAATTCCTTTGGAACTACAAATGACTCCTGACAGCCAAAGCAATCCTGGTCAAAAGGAACAATGAAAAAAATCAGATTTCAAGACATGTTAAAGAGATACAGTATTAAAACAGTAAATTACTGGTACAAAATCAGACATGTAGATCAACAGAACAAAATAGAACACCACAAAAAGATTGAGCTTAATGTTTTAAAATATGAGTCCTTCTATGTAGCCTTACTGGATTCTAATTTGTTTTGTAGACCAAGATGACCTCAAAATGCCATCAATTCTATTCAATTCTGTGTATTATAGGTGTTCTCCATCTCCTGTGACCTTTATTTAAACTTTTTACTAGGACCACATGGTGTCAATATCTGAAGCATTATAATGATCAGGTAATGTTCTGCTCTCCAACCTTGTATTTCTGCTGCAAGGGTTGCTCTCGCTATTCTATATATTTTGCATTTCAATAACAATTTTACAATCAGCTTGATGGTTTCTACTAAACATCTTGCTAGTATTCTCATAATTACACTGAATTTGTGGAAAACTTTTGGGGAAAGTTGACATTTTTAATAATCTTGGCTATGCTAAGCTCAGAACAAAGAATCACTCCATTCCCTTAACTCTCAGTTTGTCAGCCCCATTGTGACTTCCCTGTACATGCTATTCACATATGTAGCTAAAAGTATACATCATTTTGGTGTTATATTTATATTATTTTAATAATATTTTATATGAATCCCATGTCCTGCAGGAATACTAAGGCCTTTATACAGAGGATACTTTTGTCCTTTTCTTTAATTAATTTAAAATATTTTTCTCATAGAATATATTTTAATCATATTCTTTCTCCTCTCCCAACCTGTCCCATATCTTCCCCACCTCCCTACCTAAAAAGTTTCTCTCTGTGTCTCTCTGTCTCTGTCTGTCTGTCTCTCTCTAAGCCCCTAAAACCAAAAACCAAAAATACAAATAAAAACAAAAAAATTAAAATCCATTAATAATAAAATTATTAGAACAAAACAAAAGTGCACACACCCACCCCACTCACCCCACCCACACACAATATGGAGTCTGTTTTGTGTTGGAAAACTACTCCTGGGAATAGGGCCTGAGCTGGAGTATATATATACCCAGTGCTATTCCATTGGGAAAATCTATTTTCCCTTTCCCATCAGATTTCAATTTTCTATTTCCTAGCAGGTATTAATTGGAAATTGCTTCTTTGTGAGTGGTGGAAACTTGCGTCTACTTCCCCCTCTCAATTTTGGCATTTCATCTGATTGAACCTATACAGGTCTTGTGCATGCTGTCACAATGCCTTGAAGTTCATATGTGTTTCAGTCTTGTGTCTGGATAACATAGTTTTCTTAGAGTCATCCACCACCTCTGGCTCTTAGAATATTTCCATCTCCTCTTCTACATCGATCCCTCAATCCTGAGGGGAAGGGTTTGATAAACACATCCCATTTAGATCTGAGTGTTCCAAAGTCTCTCATATATTGCATATTGTCTGGTCATGGATCTCTGTTCTAATTACTATCTACTGTATGGAGAAGCTTCTCTAATGAGGATTGAGCAATGCTCTACTCTATGGGTACAGCAATACCTCATTTGGGATTATTTTATTCCTATAATAATAAGTTTTCCCCTAGGGTCCATGACCTATCTAATCTTCAGTTCTTGGCCACTTTAACAATGTCAGGTATGGATTACACCTCATGAAGTGGGCCCTAAATCCAACTAAATAGTGGTCGGCTGCTCCCATAATCTGTGTGCCACTATGGCAACAGTCTATCTTGCAGGCAGTAAGCTGTTGTTAAGTCTTAGGGTTTAGCTCAGTGATATCCTCCAGTACCTTGCAAAGTACCTTCTAGTACCATGACCTAGTCGGTAGGCCTGAGTCATCTAATTGAGTAACATCTTGATTTATTCATCTTCAATGACATAAGTAAGTTGTATCTTCAGCAATAGGGCCTTACATCAGGTTATAGAGAGTAACCAATAGTCTTGGCAATGTTTAGGGGGAGGAGTCTATGAGACCCTTTTAGTCAGTGACTGAACAAGCTATAATTCATTCCTGGCACTGGATGTTTTACCCAGTGATGTAAGATATCCAGCTGAGGCATTACCACCCCCACATACATAGTTTATGATGATTCCATTCAAATTCCTTTTATATGTACATACTTTAGGAAGCTTCTATGGTAGTAAGGTTCCATATAGCTTTTCAAAAGTGTTAGCTGTTCCTCCCCATATTCTCTCCTTTTACCCTGTACTCTAATCCTCCTCATCCTATTCTCATTTCCCTTTTTCCTCTCCATAACTCTATTATTCTATTTCCCTTTCCTTGGAAGAACATCTACCACTTACTAGCTACCTAACCTCTATGATTATTTGCACTGAAATATACATATCTAAAATTTAAAAGATAAATCCACACATAAAGGAAAGCACACAATATCTGTCTTTTGGAGTCTGTGATACCTCACTCAGGACAAATTTTTTTCTAATGAACTCCAATTACCTGCAAATTTCAAATTTTCTTTTTTGTAACAGTTGCATAGTATTTCATTGTGTAAATACACCACATTTTCATTATCCATTAATCAGCTGAAGGACACCTAAGATATTTTCAACCTCTGGCTTCTATGAATAGAGCAACAATAAACATGGATGAGCAAGTATTTTTGTAGTAAGATGTATAGTTCTTTAGGTATTTGCCCAAAAGTGATATAGCTGGGCTTTGTAATAGGTCAATTTTCATCTCTTTAAGGAACCTTCACCTGATTTCCATAGTGGCTGAACCAGTTTTAACTCCCACCAGCAATGAATAGCTGTACCTCTTTCCCATATCCTCACCAGTATATGCTGTCATTTGTTTTATTGATCTTGGCCATTCTGACTGAATTTGCAAAGGAGTTTCAATTTGCAATTCCTTCATGACTAAGGATGTTGAACATTTCTAAAATGTTTTTCAGCCATTTGTGTTTCATCTTTTGAGAACTCTCTACTGAGTTTTACTTGATTTTTAAATGGGTTATTTGGTTTGTGTGTTCACTTTGTTAATTATTAGTATACTGTAGACAGTAACCCTCTATTAAATGTATGATTTGTAAAAGTTTGGTCCCATTTATTATGCTGCTGCTTCCCTTAAATTATGGCATCCTTTGCTGTGCATAAGTTCTTTAGCTTTTTAGATCTGTTTTATTAATTGTTGTTCTAAATGCCTGTACAAGTTTACTGGCAGACTCTTTGGGTCTTTATATACAAAATCATATCATCTGCAAATAAGGGCAGTTTGACTTCTTTCTTTCCTATTTGTATTCCCTTGATCTACTTCAGTTGTCTTAATGCTCTAACTAGGGTTTCAAGTCCTAAATAAAATAGCTATGGAGAACAAACATTCTTGTCATGTTCCTGATTTTAGTCATCATATATATCATGAAATTCATCCATTTCTTTTAGGGTTTTCTTGGTTTGATGGAATACAGAACTTTAAAGTATGCCTTTATGTTTCTCTGAATTTTCACAATGTCTGTTATTTTGTCCCCTCTTTCACTACTAATTTCATTAATTTGGATCTACTTTCTTTCTTTCTTGGGTAATTTGTACAAAGGTTTGTCAATTTTTTTTAAAAAAGCCAACTTTTCCTTTCATTTATTTTTGTTTGTTTCTGTTTCATTGATTTAACTCCTTAATTTGACTATGTGTTGCTGTCTACACATTTTGAGTATTATTTATTTTTGTTCTAGAGCTTTCAAGTGTGTCATTAAATTAATAATTTGTCATTACATTACTAGTTACTAATTATCTTTCAAATATATTTATGTAGCCAATTAGTGTCTTAAAACCAACTTCATTGTGTCTTATAGATTTGGGTATGTTGTGATTTCATTTTCAGCTAATTTTAATAAGTTTCTCATATTCTTCTTGGTTGACCCAATTTTTATTTAGCAGTAAGTTCTTCAGCTTCCATGAAAACTTGTAAACTTTCTGCTGTTGCTGTTGTTGATATCCAGCTTTAAAACATGCTGATCATATAAGAAGCAGGATGTTATTTCAATGTTCTTATATCTGTTGAGACTTGCTTTACATCCTAGGATATTGTTCATTTTAGAGAAAGGTCCAGCTGCTGCTGAGAAAAATGCATATTTTTTAGTGATTGGTTGAAATGGTCTATAGATGTCTGTTAGTGTATGTTTTTAATTTTTTTGTCTAGATGACCTGTCTACTAGAAAGAGTGAGGTATTGCAGTTAGCCCATTTGTCTGTGTTAGGATCAGCATGTGATATGTAGAAGTGTTTCTTTTATGAACTTGGGTACCCTTGTATTTAGTGCTTAAATGTTTAGAATTATAATATGATCTTGGTTGATTTTTCCTTTAATGAGTATGTAGTGCCATTCTTTATCTCTTCTGATCAATTTTAAATGAAATCTATTTTGTCAGATATTAAATGTAGCTTTATACTTACTTGCTCCTTATGTGCATTTGCTTGGTAAACCTTTTTCTTGGATCATTTTACCCTGATGTGATGTCTGTCCTTGATGGTAAGGTGTGTTTCTTGGGTGCAGAGGAAAGGTGGATAATATTTTCTATTCCAATCTGTTAGTCTATGTCTTTTTATTGGAGAGTTGAGCTTCTTAATGTTGAGTTATTAATGAGCATTGTATAATAATTACTGTTACTTTGTTGTGGTGTGGGGTTTTCCCCTCCTCCTTTGAACAACTATTCTGGGATAATTTATTCCTTTTGTCTGATAGGGTAAAATTAGCCTTCTCTTCTTGTAGGCAATTTTCCCTACCCAGCAGCTTCTTCTAAATTACCACACAGAGGATTATATTAATTGTAAATGCTCAGTCAATAGCTCAGGCTTATTATTACCTAACTCTTACATTTAAATTAACCCATAGTCCTTATTTATGCTCTGCCATGTGTCTGTATCTTTATTAGCATGGCACATTCATATCCTGCTCCTCCTGCATCTGGCTAGTGACTCCTGGCTCTGCCCTTCCTCATCCCATCATTCTCAGTTTGACTTTCCCATCTAACTTTATCCTGTTCAGCTATTGGCAAGTAAGCTTATTTATTAAACCAATCACAGTGACATATATTCACACATTGTAAAGCAATATTCCACAGCATTTCCCCCTTTTTGTTTTAATAAAAAGGAAGGTTTTAACTTTAACATACTAAAATTATCTACAATAAAAACAGCTATCAAGTAAGAATTACAGTTGTCAGAAGAGCCACCTGATATGGGACAGAAGAAAAACCAAAATTAAATGGTTTATCAAACCCTTCCCCTCAGGGTCCAGGGATCTATTTAGAAGAGGAGATGGAAATATTATAAGAGCCAGAGGTGGTGGTTGACTCTTTGGTTTTATTTTGACTCTTTAAAGCTTTTCTTATGACAAAAATAGTATCTCAAAATTTATAAAAATTAATATATATTAAACTTTTTGTCGTGATATTATTGGTTATACAGAGTACTAACTAATTCTAGAGAAAGGCTTCATCTGGTGTCCTGTGCATGATTTCAGGTTTGAGTCTCTATCAGGTAACCAGGAATTAAGTTTTTGTACTCTGGGTGTACATAACAAATTATGGTCCTTTAACCTCTTCAATATCTGCTCTATAGGACATTCAAAATATTTTTTTTCTGCAGTGAGCCATGTCCATGCCTAGCAGTGACCTTTGAAGTCTCCAAAAGGAGGATGGGGTACCACATCGACTATTCCACCTGGATTTTGGTAATGCCACTGAGATGACAAACACCACTAAATGATTGGCTTTGTACTACAAACTGCAAGGACAATTTCTAGGTGGATAGCTAAGATGGTCCAGCCTCACAGACTACTCTAGCCAGGACTTGAGATAAGCCCTGCACTTTCCCATTACACAGAGAGTGGACAACAAATGATACAGCTAGCTATCTCAGGACTTGACAATTATCCCAATTTTTTCAGTATCCCCTAAAGATGTCATCACCACCAGACAACAGGAAATAATTTTAAGGAAATGATGCCCACATTCCCCAGAGGTGGGGTGGGCAGGTTTTTTTGTTTTGTCATTTAGTGCTTATAGATATTTGTCATCATTTAGGGTGGTTGGTTACAATTTGTTATTGGTAATGGTCAGGAAAAAGCTGAACAAAGGAGATTGGATTCAGGGAACTTGTTCTAAAAAGAAAAAGGGGGGATATAGAAATGATAGGATAAAGGGGCAGATTATTGAATCTACTTTTAAACCAAAAAATCAACTAATAATCTTAAATATTTTACATTAGTATGGATTTTTGTATATTGATACAAATTTGAGATTATTGTTGTACTGTATACGTGTTTCTACTCTTGTTTGAGATATTTTTGTATATTGATTCAAATTTAAGGTTATTTTTGTTAGAACATACTATACATATGTTACTACCCTTGTTTAAGGTATTGTACCTATGCAGCTCATTTAACAATATAATGTAAATTTGAAAGTTTGAATGTAAAGTCCTTGAAAGTTATTATTATAAACTATTTAGGATAATAAAGAAATGTAGATTAACAGTTATTCACCTATTACAATCAAACTTATAGTCATGTTAGGTATGTTTTCAAGGTCAAACAGATATATTTTAGATAGACAGGTGATTTTCAAACTCTTCAGAGATCTACATAATATGGCATTTAAGAAGTTTTAATACTACAAGGTTTTTTTTATGATAATGAGGTATGTTTTCTCCTGGTAGCACCACTCTACTTTGAAGGAGAAACTCCATGTGGAGTTTATTCTTTGTGACAAAAGTTAGCCACTGGGCAATAAACTGCCTTTGCCTCAACTGCTGACAGTATGCTGTTCAAATTGGAAAAGTAGGACACAAAAGAAAGTGACTGCTGAACCTTGCCAAGACAAGGCATTGCCTTCAAAAATCCTGCTTCACAGAAAAGATTGTCAGATATTATAGGCCTACAGGCCAAAGATGAATGCCCCGACATTACAGAGGAACCTTGGGTGACTGTCCAGGCAGGCAGCTATTTTTGTCATTTCTTAGTTTTGGATGTTGTCTGCTCTGCACTTCCTGTTTACTCGGGTAATATTATATCCTTCTCAAGTCTCTGATGGAGTTGAAGACTAGATAGATATAGTTATAGTTTTCCTTGTTACCAAATTCAGAAAAGAAACTCACAAAAGAGGTATAAAGTGTATAAGTTTGAAAGACATAAGAAGATAGTTTTGTGTTTGCTAATACCAGGTAGGATTGAAAGTGAATTAGGTACAACATTTTGGACCCACCAAGATAGGATAGATAATGGAGGATTTTCTCTTAATTTGCCAAATGAAAATGGACTGGACATTGTTAATGTAATTCTTGCCTGTTTGTATTTGTATATCGTTATTATACTTATTGTATGTAGTTTTACTATATTAGTTAAAATTCTGTTTTTATTTAGACAAAAAGGGGAAATGTTGTGTGATATTTTTATTGTGTTCTGACAAAGCTTTCTTTGAGTCAGAGGGTGGAGCTAGCCACTAGCTGCCCAAAATTAACATAGAGGTTTGGAGGACTGTACACAGAGAGGAAACAGGAAGTAATAAGGTGGGCCTGAGAGAGGATTTCACTCCTTTTGGATGGAGGAATGGAAGAGGTAGGAGGTGACTGTAGGCTATTCCCTTTTTCTCTGATCTTTCAGGTTCTTACCCTGATATTTGACTCCTGATTATTATTGATAAAGATTAATTAGATTAATGCTTCATCTTCTGACTGAAGTTTCTCTGCCAATGCCTTTTACAGAGATGGATTGGTGGACAGAAGTTGCTTAAATTTGTTTTTAATTGTGAGATGTTTTTCTTTCTCCATTGATTGTGGTTGATAGAATCACTGTGTATAGTAGTCTTGGCTGGCATCTGTGGTCTCGTAGAGCTTGTAGAATATCTTCTGATATTAAGAGTCTTCACTGAAAAGTCAAGTATTATTTTAATACTCCTGTTTATATGTGACTTGGTCTTTTTCTCTTGCAGCTTTTAATATCCTGTGTTCTATAAGTTTAATATTTTGAATATTATGTGTCAGAGGAGTTTCCTTTGTAGCCCTGTCTATTTAGTATTCTGTATGCCTCTTGTACATTGATGGGCATCTTTCTTTAGATTGGAGAAATTTTCTTTTATGATTTAAAAAAATAATTTCTGTGCCTTTGACTCGAGTTTCTTCTCCTGTCTCTATATTTATTGTTTGTAAATTTGATCTTGTCATAGTGTCCCAGATTTCCTGGAGTTTTGTGTTTATGTATTTTAGATGTAATATTTTATTCTACTAAGCTATTCATTTCTTCTACTTTGTTTTCAAAACTTGAAAGTCTCTCTTTCATATTTTGTAATCTATTGATGGGACTTATCTCTGAGTTTTTTGTTTGACATCTTGAATTTTTCATTTCCAGTTGTATTTCAATTTGAGTTTTCTTTAGTGATTCTATTTCTTTGTTAAATTTTACTTTCATGTCTTGAATTGTTTTAATTACTTCATTCAACTGTGTTTTCATGGTCTTCATTAGGGCATTTATTCCTACCCTTTTTAAGGTATTTGGACGTATTCATAATAACAATTTTGAAGTCCTTTTCTTGTGTTTCAGCTAAATTTTCTCAGTGTCTGTTGCAATAGGGTTGCTGGCTTCTGGAGGAAACATATTGTCTTAGCTGTTCATATTTATGCTTTTTCGCTGGAGTCAAGGAATCTGAAGTAATGATGTTTGAAACACTTCTTGGTGTAGATACATGGTCTTGCCTTTGTTGAGCTGATTTTCTCTTCTTTTGTTGAAGAATAGAAACCCTGTCTGGGTTATAGGCAAGTGTAGAAAATGTGGGATCCCCAAGTCCCAGACAAGTATGGTGGCTGTGGGTAGAGAGTAGTTTGCAATTCAGTGGAATCACAAAGGAATAAAGTTGTGCTAGAATGAAGGGCTGAAAAGGTGTCAGAGAAGAACTAGGGGAACCCTGCACCCACACCAAGAGACTGATACCTTAGGGTATAGAGGTGAGCTGGGATGAAGGACTCCTGCACATAGGCTGCTGCCTAGGAGTAAGTCTGTAGATACTGAAATTTAGGACAGGAAATAGAATAAAGTTCTCCTACATAGTCCCAACCTAGTGGAATGGCTGTTGGCTCCTGGTAGAGAGTAGTTCTTCAGGTATGTGGAGTCACAAAAGAATGGAGATGGGCTAGAAGGAAAGACTGAAAAGGACAGCATGTAAGAAACAAAATACATGTTTTTCTTTTTTTAAGAAAACATATTTGATGAAGTAAAAAGCATCATTGTTTTGTAAAAATTTATTTATATGTACCACCAAGCCTGACAACCTGAGTTTGATCTCCAAGATCCACATGATGGAAAAAAAGAACTGATTCTTACAATTTATCCTATGACCTCCAAACACATGACATGATGACATGGCATGTGAATGCATAGGCATTCTCTCTCTCTCTGTCTCTCTGTCTCTCTGTCTCTCTGTCTCTCTGTCTCTGTCTCTGTCTCTCTCTCTCTCTCTCTCACACACACACACACACACACACACACCAGATAGATAGACAGACAGATAGATAGATGATAGATAGATGATAGATAAAATGCAATTAAAGGGGTTAGAGAAATGTCAGTGATTAAAAATAGCAACTCTTATAGAGTTCCTAGGTTTGAAAATCAGCACCCACATGGCAAGTCAAAAACCATCTGTAACTCCAGTTCCAGAGGATGTGATTCCCCTCTTCTGGATTCAACAGGCACCAGGCATGAAAGAGATGCACAGACACACGTCAGTCAAACAACCATACACAAAAAATTAAACTCAAAAATAAAATAAATGTAATTAAAATATAAAATTATGTCATAGTCATTTTTACTACCACTGTAACACAGATGTGTTTGTTTGCTTGTTTATTATTGTTCGTCCTTTTCTGAGAAGAAATCTCCTATATGTAGCCCATGATGGCTTTGAACTCCTCATTTTCTTATCTTATTGAGGGACTTCCAACAGTGTGAGGGGTGTCTCTGACTCTTTTGCTTGTGTTTGGAACCTTTTCCTCCTTCTGGGTTGCCTCATCCAACCTTGATATGAAGTTTTGTGCCTAGTCTTATTAGAACTTGTTAGGCCATGTCCTAATAGCCATAGATATCCTTTTTTTAAGGGAAATGGAAGAGTAGTGGATCTGGGGTAAGAGGAAGTAGGGGGAGAGACTTGGAAAAGTGGAGAGAGGGGAAACTTTGATCAGGATGAAATGTATGAGAGAACAAAAGAAAAAAGAAATAGTGAATAAGAAACAGTACAGATGTAAATAAAGATGTCTAGGTATCTCTGTTCTGTGTGGACTCGGTATCATTCTAATATATATCCTAGTATATATAACATCATAGTATAATGTTGTTCTGTTTTCAGTTTCTTGAGAGATGCCCAAACTAATTTCCACAGTAGCTGCTGAGATTTGCTGGGTCTTTTTATTTATTACTCCTTGTCATTCCTCTCTTATGGTCTCTCAAACTTTCACATCCCTGCCCTG
>LZPO01008346.1:46100-56602 GCA_001675575.1 Neotoma lepida | reverse complement strand
TAAAAAAAAAAAGAAACCCTGTGACAAAAAACAAACAGAATGGAGAGCAATAAAGGAAGACCCCAGACATGGACCTCTGGCCTCTTCCTCCATCCCAGTTGAGCACCTTTTCAACATACACACACATGCACACTCATAATTTCATAAATATAACAGACAAGCTTAAAAAGATTTAGCTAGAGAATATTCATTTCCAAATACTCTAGTTTTGTAAGGCACCTTAAGAAATTATCTTTCATAATCCACTATGAAATTTCAATACAGGATTTAACAGTGTCCAAATAAATTATAAAACAAGTATCAAAATAATTCTCATACAGCCAAGAAAACCCTGTCATAGAAACCAATGGTAAGTGTGCAATTAGGATTTTCCAAGGCATTATTAAAATACAGATTTCTAAAATTGTGATACAGTGTGTTACTGAGGTGACTTTAAAAAATAAAGATAATTGACTCCAATAAGGCCATTAAAAGGAAAAAAGAGAAACATGCTTGAGCATCCTCACTAGAAGGAGTACGACATTAAGGCCAGCATCAGTACCTGCAGATGGAGCAGGCAAACCTCATTAGAGAAGACTTCTGTGCTGGTTTTGTGAGCTTTGTCTATGGTTACAGATAATTTTGGCTTTGGATGAAATCTGCAGGCACAAACTGTGGTTGCTTGCGCTTCATAAAGCCATGTAGTGAACCAAGTGGGAATGTGTGAACAAATATATTTTGGCATTTATGGAAAATGAGGCAGCCTTTAAAAATGTAATATTTTTCTAGTGATAGTTATCCTTGTGACCCAAGAACTGAGTTTGGTGAAAGAATCAAAAACACTAAATCCAAAGGGAGAGAAAAATTTACAATCTCAACAATGACAGTCTTCGACCTGTACAGTAGTTAGTAGCAAAGATAATAATGATATCTATATTGTGCTTTTAAGAGGGTTGAACATCAGCTTACAGAGACATCAAACACACTGCCAGGCATATGACAGGCTTTAAATACTGGTCAACCAAGAGAGAGGGGATGGATAGATTCTCAGAAATCTCAAGATGCTCACTAAAACGTATAACTGCATTATTACAATGTTTTCACATTGCCTCATTTTCTTAAGCCTCATCAGTGTTGTAATCGTTTGTTTCTCTTTAAGTCAGGGCCCCAGTGGAGTACCTCCATATTACATGTACACGACCTCATGTAACATTTATTTAAAACATTTGNCACCAATTCTACCTTTTGTTTTTCCCTCTCCCAATTTTTGACTAGAAGTTACATGGGAGACTCTTTTTCAAAAACTGAGGTGGACACAGATTGGTTATCCAATAACAAATGGTCAGCCCTGAGAAAAACATATGAGTAACACAGGTAACGAACATGGATTTATATATTTTGGAAGATATATGTATGCAACAACAGTTTATGAAAGAGAGGCATGGATTTGAAAAAGAGAAGTATATGGGACGGTTTGTAGAGAGGAAAGGGAACAGGGAAATGATGTAATTATAATTTCAAAAAGTTAAAATAAGGTGAAGTATGAAAGGGGAAGACACAGANATTGACCTCCAGGCTCCACACTCATGGATTCTAAGAAGCACTGCACCAACAACCTTTTTTTTTTAACCTTGGCAGATATCATGTGTCTAAAATAATTTTAATTATAGGCTTCCTTACCTTGACTCAAGTTTTAATACTGATTTAATTTTCCATTCAGAACTCTATTTCACTAAGCAGTTGACTGGGATAAAATACCATGTAGAAGATATATGCAAAAATCAAGAAATCACTAAGCCATCTCCCTGGAATTTAATGGTTTTTTTTTTAAATTGTGGTATTGTAAGCCTCATATGATGAACTGTATGGTTTTAATGCACAATATTGTTTTTAAAATAGTTGTGGGTTGGAGCTAATAAGATGGCTCAGTCAATAAAATGCCTGCTACAGAAGCAAGGGGAAATGGGTTTGGCTCCTGAGCACCCACAAGAAAAGCTGGGCANGACAATTCGTTCCTGTAACCCCACTGTTGGGTATGGGTGGGTTAAGACAAGAAGATCCTGAAGCTCATTGGCTAGCTAGCCTCTCTGAATTGATGAACTCCAAGAGTTAGAGATCTGTTGCAAAAAATAAAGATGGGACACGATTGAGAAAAGGCACTGAAGTCGACCTCTGTGTTGTATATTTTCATTAATGTGAGGTTCTTCTGGCAGTGCAACATATTTATTTAACAACGGTTGTGTTAAGATATTTCTGTGCAGTGTGAAGCTGCTGAAGACATATGTGTGTGTGCATGCATGAGTTCAGTAATCATCAGGCTAAATTGTTAGAGAGATGATATGTCTCCTGATTGAAAAATCACTCCTCACACTTAGAGATTTATAAAGGAAAAGATATTTGATAGTGCTTCTCCTGCTCTGGCTAAGGTTCAAAGAAGAGCTGGTCTTGAACAGAAGATTTTACTAACTTATACATACCTTAGACTTATGCATTTCACATATGTTGGCCCCAGGTTACACTTTGAGGAAGTCTGGCTATTTGGACAGATGGGTGATTGGCATAGCAAAGATATTGCCAGGATTATCTCTGAAGGACACCAGTGTTTTTCTTTTCAAGTAGTTTTTATTTATGGTCATCTTGCCCATTCGGAAGAATTATACTTTTCTCAAGAAGAGAACTGGGGGCTTTATGGCAGGCCAGGACTTAGCTGGGTTGTGCCCCTGCACTGTCCCCTTGAGCTAATAATCTTGGAGGCATAATCTTTAAGGATGGCCTAATGGCTGGCCTATCATGGTGAACAAGCACTTACATCCTAGAATAGTAAATTTTGCTTATCTCTGACAGGCGTGGTTAGGATGCTACATATCTTTGGGGTATTTTGGATGCAATTCATACTTAACTAAATACTACTTTGTGTGACTTAATGTATCCTAAGCCAGATCTATTAGTAAATGCTTTATAATATCAATTCTATTACTTTGAATTTCATCTACATTGAAGTCACATTGCTGGTCTCTTACTATGCTAGTCTGTGCTACTGTACATAGGACTACATAAAATGATCGTCATTATTTATGATAAAATACTTGCTTATTGATTGTTTCTCAGTTACTAAGTATGTCTTTAAATTCAACCTCAGTGAACCTACATTTTTGAGGAACACAGNATGACAAAGTTTATATTAACCATATAACTTTTATCAGTAGATGCCTATAACAAGATCAGCATTAATTTAAGCTCCTACTGTGTTTGAAGTGTAGGTCTAAATAAATAATTGTGTTAATTTAATAATAGCAGACTTTTCATAATATGCTGAGTCACAGATTATTTTCTTTCTTTTTTTTTCTTTCTGCTATCTCTCTCTCTGTCTTTTTCTTTCTCTCTTTCTTTCTTTCTTTCTTTCTGTTCTAGACAAACCATTTGGACTATATTTTCCAAATAAATGAAAGCTTGGAATCAGAAACACATGGCTTTGCATGTATGAGAGCCAATATAGAATAGATATTTTTGAGGGCAAAATGTTGAAATTTTTGAAATATTTTAATGCTTGATGATAATTACTTAAAATCTGGTACATCTGGTAAGCATCATACATACCCAAATATTTTTTTCTATTCCACTCTTGCCCTTTGTAATTCTCAAAATGTGTGGGGCTAAGGTGAGAATTACATAAGTGTCTGGACCTCACTCTTTCTCTACAGGGAATGAATAGTGTGAACTGGGGAGAACTTCTGTAGGCTTGTGTGCTTATGAATCACCCTGGGCTTTCTCCATGACTCAGCCACAGCATGACTGAAGGGTGATGATATTTACAAATTACTGTTTCCTTCTCTGCGAAGTCGCAGGCCTGAGGCTTAAGCATCTTTAGCAAGACAGTGCAACAGCTGCTGCAGCTGATGAGCCATGGAATCAGACAGGCAGATACAAAGGAAGGAAAGATAGAGGCAGATGGCCAANGGGGATCAATGAATATCCCCTTGCCCTTCATGGCAGGAGCTCTGAGGCTCAGTCAGTGGCAAGTTCTTTTAATTCCCTCTTTCAGCTCAAGATTTCACAACAGATAGGTGTCCAGAATAACTTTCCCTATAGAACTCTACTCCGATTTTAGCCAAAAGCTGATTTGGCACTGAAGCGACATCTTCTAGAAGTTCCAACTGCTGTTTTGAAGGGGGAAGGTAGANCATGATTGAAATGGCTTTCTTGGTTTTCTTCACAACGCTGCTCTTGAAATCCCATCTAGGCAAATTATTTACNTCCTACTTTGACAAATCAGCTGTGCTACACTAAATCAAACAACTTGAAGTGGAAAGTGTAGGAAGATCCCATCTCTGAATATCATGTATGTTTCTGAGTTTGCTAGTAGTTAAAATTGAAGGGTTATTTGGCAGTCTGCATTGTTCCTATTCATCACAGCTGCTAGTTCTTAACTGATTGCACAGTTTTCTATTTAAACATGCAGTGCTGATGTTTTCAAATAATTAAATGAAAAAGTGAGAAAATTAATAAAATTGCTTTAAATAAATTGGTGCTAATATTTTTACATTGTGGTGTACTTAAAGATCCTGTATAAAATTTGTCTCCATTAATTTCTACTCTGTNTAAGGTTTTATCCCAATTGAATTCAATAACCCATATATTTTATACTTTGTATAATCATTTGCATATGACATAATATAACAAAACATTATGTACTATGTGACCAGATTTATATAATTCTACTTAAATAGGCACATTAGTTGTAAATTCAATTTTCTCTGGGTATATATAAAACTTTGTTATATATTATTTATAAAAAATTAAGGTAATAAGATCATTGAGAAGAATTCTCTATTGTCAAAAAAGTAATTATGAATGGGAACCAACCAACCTATCTTCCTTCCATTCCTCCTTGGTCCTCTCCGAGCCCCCCTCTCATGGTGTGTGTGTGTGAGGGGGTTCTCTTGTGACTTGTGGATGCTGGATGTCAATGCTAGGCATATTCANCAATTTCTTTGTACCTTTTATTTTTGTAGAGCACTTTAAAAATGTATTATTTGGTATTTCAGGGGGTCTATTTTTATCCCATTCTTTCCTTCCTCCCAATTTCTTCCAGATTCTCTCCTCCTCCTTACCCACCCAACTTCATATTCGTTCTCTCTCTTAAAAGAAAAAAAAAAGCCACTGAAAACCATGGAACCTAGCCAGAGAAAAATCCCAGCATGAATGAGGGGAAATGGGCACAAAGTTCACCCCTACCCCTGAGCTATTTATGAATGATAGCTGTTGAGAGAGAAGAAATTAGTTTACATCATCACAGTGACACTGGGTTTATCAGCTACCATCCAGGGCAGACCCATGTTCAGGAGGAGATGGCCAGCCCAAATTGTATCTTATTTTTTGAGGCAGGGTCTCTCACTGAATCTGGACGCAGGCAGCATGCCCTTCCAACCACAACCACTTGTCTCCATCCCTCCAGTGCTGGTGTTACAGAGTACATTGTTGTGATCAATTTACATTCAGGCTAGAGATCTGAACTCTGGTCCTCATCTTTGTGCAACAAATACATTAAGCACTGAACCATCTGTCTAGCACCCTTTCTTTATTCTGTTCTTTGTGTTTTGTTTTTTAATCCGTTCCTCCTTTCCCTTTGGGAATGGAAAGCTATTACCAGTTGTCTCAGCTGCTACTTGGCATTCAACCCTGATCTTTGAGCTGCCAGACGTATTTTTATATTCCTCTCTCTCCTTGTTTCCCAAATAGTTTGCAGTTATAGTGGAGCGCCCACCAGCCACACTTACCAAGGGAATTTCACCAGAGAACATTTCCCTGACAGGAGTAGGAGCAGTCAGGCCTTGAATCAGTGTGGCTCTCTCAAGAAAAACTGTAGCATACTCACAAATGACAGACAGCCAACCATTGAACTCAGAGGACTCTCAAGACCAATTGAAAATTTAAATCAGATCATCTAAGGCATTCTTCCAGAGCAGAAATGGTCCAAATCAATGATCCAGAAAATTTCAAACCTCACAGTGTTTGTTTCAGTGCATGCGGTCATAAATTAGTATTTTTCCCAAACATAAATAATGACATGGCCATTTTAGTACAATAGGTACAAAAGTTTCAACTTATCTTGCTAGATTTAGGTTGATAGTAGCTTTCATGTATATAATATATCAATGACTTATTTACTTTTCATTTAATCTTGTGTCAGTGTGTGTGTGTGTGTGTGTGTGTATGTGTGCATGTATGTGTGTCTATGTGTATACAAACACTTGAGGCAGGAAATCAAATTTTAAAAGCCTCTATGTAGTATTGCATGGTAAAATGACAAGCAACCTGCCTTTGAGATCTGTATTGACAGACTTTTTGTAAGATGGCAACGTTAACTCGCCCCTGGAGCTAGAATTTAAATGACTTGAGCTTTATGGTCTTTTAATGTGGGACCCTCCAGCCTGGAAATGAGGCNGATTTTCCATCCTCTGACCTAAATCTGCTCAGCAGGGTAGGTTCCCACTATCCTCAGAGCAGCTGTTAGGAGCAAAAGAAACAGTGTACAGCAATAAAATTGATTGCTTCAGCCAACCCTGTTCCTCAGCCCCCAAACAGCTCTACTTTTTGTTGGGTCTCTTAGCACCTGCTCCCCAAAGCACTCAGTCTTCTCTCCAATTGGTCTAAATACAAACTCCAAAACAGAGAGTGGTTGGCCAGAAAAACTGTAAGTTGGTTCTAAGTGAATTTAGAGGAATCCAGAGCCAGCCATTGCAGACCTTGTGAAGATAGCAGTGAAGGTCTGCCAAGGCTGGGGTTTTATTGTGATTAAGGTCTTAGTGCTAAATCAAGAAGTGGCAGTCCACATTCCTCAATCATTCCCACGGAGACACTGGGGAGAAGGACAGAGCACATTAAGTCAATTTCCAGCAAGATTGAGACACTCAAATTCCTCCCAGTCTTCCTGGAAGCCCCACTGCATAGAGAATTGACACCTACTTGATATTTCCTCTTGGATTCCCGCTGATCAGCTGTCAGCTCTTTGAAATGTCCCCTCTCAGTATAAGACAGGAGCTGGTATTGTCATAACCGCTAGCACAAGAGAAGGGTTCAGCTTTAGGTGTCAAGGGTGATTGCTGTGATGGTGAAATTGTTAATCTTAATTTTCAAATGCCACGATACTTCTTTTTAGCAATTAATACCTGTCACTGTGTCTTTAAACTTAAATTTCAGTTGCATTTTACTTCATTCTAGCACTGAAGTAGTATTCACATTGATCTTTCTTAATTAAATGAACTGAATATGGGTTCTTTTACAGCAGTCTTTACTTTGCTATATTTTGTTTGATGATATGTAAGGCTATTTGCATATAGCTTTTATTCAGTTTTTTTTTGTTTGCATTGTGATCTAGCATAAAACAAAACTAGGAAAGTTAATTAAATATACCAACTATCTATGACTTTTAAAGTATTTTACCTATAACTTTGGTATCTTTTCCCAGACTCTTTTCATGAAATGTAGTCTTGAGATATTTTTTTATTTAAAGAAAAGCATACCCTAAGTTTGGAATTAGAAAAACTATTCTTGGAAACACACCATTAGACAATACACAGCCTTTGGCAAAACCAAATAATCACAATGGAATAATTTGTGTAAGAAATACATACCTATTTTAGGATGGAATTACGTATTTCCTAATTGGAATTGTCTGTCCTAATGTATTACAATACTTTTGTCACCCTTGAAAAACTTAAAACAAGAAAGGACAAGTGTAGTCAGATAGAAAAAAATTTAAAGAACAGATTTGACTGGAGCTGTTAATATTACTCTTCGGGTGTTCAGTTTGGGAGTTCCTTGCACATAACAGTGGGATTTCTGAGAAGACATTCAGCCATTGACAGAGTTATGTCACTCCAGGGCTGTTGAGTTTGGGAAGCCATTGTTTCCCATAAATTTCTTGCTTAGCAGTTAACTCAGCAGGCTTGCTTGCTGGAGATCGTTTTTCCATTATCTTTGATTGAATTGCCTGTCTTAAAAGGTAAATATGCTGATATATTCAAATGTAGTTTTTAAAAATCTCGTATCATTTTTGTACATTCCCAATAAAATATTCAAATATTTTGTGTAGATCATTGGTACAAACTTGCTTAATATCAGAACAAAGGTTATTCAGAAGGATGAGAGTAAAGTATACCTTTTTGTGAATGAAATATTAGTTATTTGATTTCTGAGAATAGAGACTTCTCACGTAGAATGTTCTGAAAAACAACAAAATGGAATGTCAGGATTTGACTGATTTAGGTGTATCTAAACAAGAACATATTAGATGTACTATACTAATTTCTTGATTCAGTGAGAAAGAAATCAAAGCTTAAATTAGACTTCAGTAAGGGTATTGGAAAGCTGAACTGGGTGGGGAGAAATAAGTTGGTTAGAAGCAAAGAGTTCTACATTTCCCAAAACATTTCTAAAATCTGTCACATGTCAGGCTGTATTTACTTCTGGACATCAAAGGTATGGTTTCTTTGTTGAAGTGGGAAATGGAAACTATCTGTAACAGTAATTTGTCTCTGCATAATGAATTATCCCCAAATTTGGAGTTTAAAACAGCAAACATTTATCATTACCATTTCTTCGGATCAAGACTTTAAAGGTACCTGAACTAGATGGTCCTGGCTCAGGCTCAAGTCAAGTTGTGAGTGGAGCTACTGTCATCTGAAAACTTGACCAAGACTGCAGGACCCACTTCTGTAATGGCTTACNTTCCATAGTTGGCATCAGGCCAGATAGTTTTGGCAAGGGGCCTCGTTCCCAGTCACATGGCCCCCTGCAAAGAGCTGCTGGAGAGTCCTCATGGCAAGGCATCAAGTTTCCACCGAAGTAAGTGATCCAGTAAATTCTAAAGTGACAATAAGCAAGCCTTCAATGAGCTAATGTTGAGATTTACACAATTCAATTCTGTATCGAGCATTTGATGGAAGTGAGTTACAGAATCCAAATCCATTTCTAAAGATAGGGGGTGTGACAAGGTCTGAAGGGAATTATATTGAATAACTTGGGAATATTCAAAATCATCCCTCTTTTGTTTCCATTTCACTTAAAAATGTTCTATATTAGACTCTGCTCCAATCCAATGTATTTGTGTTGGCATTCTGGTCTTTAGTCATTGTCCCCCAAACCCAGACACATTGCTAGATTCAAACTCACAGAGAAAATGCAGATTTCTGTGACATCCTATTTAAGGGGAAAGAAATCTCAAATCAAATAATAAGATGTCAAAGAAAGCTGAATTTTTAAAAAACATATCAGGTAGCATATATGATTAATTGAACTGACAGATTGTATAAAGAATGTGAGCCCTCAGAGAAAGGACAGCCTTCTATAAAAACAAAACAAAACAAAACAGTGTGATATATGTGAATTCTATAGACCATTGAAACAAAAATTACATCTAAATTTCTTTATTGTTATTTGATAAATTGTATTTTAGACTTAAAACTGACACTGGAATATAATTGCTTTAGAAAAGCATATTCCCTTCTTATGCAAAATCTTGCATAAAAATCTCTCAATACAAAGCATTAAAGAATTCTAGAAGTATTGTCTTATCTATTTAAGCAATAACAGTTAACCTACTCCTTATATTCCGTTTATTTGCATTCCCATAAAGATGATTTTCATATCATTGAGTGACTTTAGTAACAGTAAAATATTGCTGCCCTCAAAAATTTTAGGATAATTTAGTTCTATTAAAATGATGTTTTCAGAGACATGACTGACAATTATTCTTACTCTCAATTTGTATTAAGCTTTTTATTATAATAAATTTGGACAAATAAATGGCTTCTTCATGCGTGTAAACAGTTTCTGAAATCTTATACAGATCTGAGATTTATATTGTCAACTGAGATTTGTATTATTTTTGGTGTCTGAACAGCAATCAACGCTATATTGGCTATATTGTGTCAAAAATCTTGGAAGAAAATATTTTAAGTCATTATTGGGTTTACACACTACATTTGTTGATTTAATTTTCTTTTGGGGCAATACAAATGAGAAGGGGAGATATAAGACAATATTAGAGACAGTGTGAAATTTTGTTTTTAAAAGTGTACGTTGGCTTCTGTTCCCAAAGTCTGTCTCTCTCTGTTCCTTTCTACAAAGGACAGCTGAAAACCCAGAATGTAGTTCAGGAGATGACCCCACAAGAAATGAAGACTGTTGGGTGTTAAAGGTGGGCTGACTTGAGACCCTTAAGTCTAGAGGGGGAAGCACAGTAAGAGGGGAGCTTGTGTCTCCCANACTCAGCCTTTTCTGACTTGAACCGTAGGCGTAGAAGCTAGATCAGGTAGATTGTTCTTTCCTCTGAAAGGATTCTTGAAGACAACATTGCGTGAGCTAAATACTACCGGGACAATAAAGCTCAGGTTTAAATAGCCTGACTCTCAGTAACCATATTGTATTGGTTGTTTGTTTCTTTTTTGGTTTCTATTTAAAATTTTTTTTTTTACATTTAGTGTGTGTGTGTGTGTGTGTGTGTGTGTGTGTGTGTGTAT
>LZPO01008346.1:25742-37651 GCA_001675575.1 Neotoma lepida | reverse complement strand
TGTGTGCACATGAGTATGCCATGCTACACATGTAGATGTCAGAGGACAACTTGTGGGTATTAAATCTCTCCTTCCACTATGTGGATCCAGTGGATGGAACTCTGGTCTTAGTCTTGGTGGCAGGAGCCATTATTCATTGTGCCTTCTTGCCAACCTCTTCCCAGTGTGTATGACTCTGTTTAGTATAAGATCTTTAGAAGATCCCAGCTTGCATTCCTCTGCCCTTCTGCATCCTCAAGTTTTGACAAGCAAAATATTCTCCAGATATTTCCAAATGTTTTCCAAGGGACAAATTATTCCTTATTTGGAACATTTGGGCTGCTGTTCCAAAAAAAGAGCATATATTATGAGACAAGATATTTCGGAGAAATTGGTACTAGAGAGTAATTTGGCTATTAATGGTGTTAAGNAAGCTGGCCCTTATGTAGAGAAACAAAAGACTACACAGTGAGGTGCTAACTGCACATAAACCAGAATCCTCAGGCTCTGTCAATGCTACCTGGCATAGTTACCATGGTATGGATGCAATTCCATCTTATCATAACTGATGTCGAATGTTGTTTGCTGTTATGGAGGTATTGGTAGGTGGGACTCTAAGGAGATTCTAGGTTGCTTTGAGGAATCATTGTCTTTCTCTAGAGGGAAGTTCCTGTTCCCACGGGACTGGATTAACTCCTATTCCCGTGGGATTGAATTGGATCTGTGTGAGTTGTTATGAAGGGAGAGAGTCCTGTGTTTTGTCTCTTATACTCGTGCCTGCTTCCTTTTCCACCATGTGACCCTTAACTAAGCTGAGCATGTATCACACACTTGAACTTCCCAGCCTCCTGACCGGAAGACAAAACAAGCTTCATTTCCTTATCACCCACCTGTGTCTCAACTATTCTTTGATAAAAACAAAATGAACTAAGAATGACANAGGTAGAATTTATGTAGGGAATGAATTAAAGATTTTCTTATGGAGGGATTGTACTGGATTAACTGTGAGGGTCCAATANGATCACAGGTTTTTACTGGAGAAAAATGAGATGAAAGCAAATAGACTGATAATAGACCTGAAGATGCTTTTGACTGTGAAGACAGAGAATGAATCCAGAACATATGGAATGTTGAGAATGCAGTTCTGAAAGATGGAATGGGCAGCAATGGGGATTCTTCTCCAAAGCCTCTAGTATGTGCATGACCCTGTAGGCACCAGAGCTTGGTCTATTTGGACTCTTTCCATTCAGTCCTTCAAAATTCTAAGAGGATAATTTCTTTAATCTTAAATCACTAAGTTTTTGGGAACCTGTTATAACTCTATGAAGAATCTTGTGCAGACAGCTACCTCTTATCATATGTGTGTCTGTATGTCTACGTATGCAAAAAAATTTTTGATTAGAGAAAGAAACTCTTCTGTAATACCTCTAGAGCTTGAGTCACCAGGATATACGCATATCCACATATATGTGTATATACATATATAACCCAGCAGAGATAATTTTACATACACAAATACAGATATTTATATGGGCATTCAATAGAGGAACTATTTATAACTTCTGGAAAGAGTTGGAGGAGTTAAAGTATGCCATCCTGCCATTTTGATTAATTATGTTCATTTTGATTATTTATGTTCCTCCAGACTAAGGAACTACTATATGTATCTTGTTAGTGTAACCCTCCTTCAATCTTCCTATATTGTATCATTCAGCCAAATTTTTATAACTTGCTATTCTTTTCAAATCCATCAAGCAACTGACTTTCTTTGAGTCTTGGGTTCTCCTTCCACTTATTATTACAGTTTATGTTAAGCTTATCTTATACACCCCTCTTAATCCACATTATGCTAATTTAAATCTCAGACCAAGTAAGACCCTATGGAAGTGGATGTGGAGACACTACTACAGATGTAAGGGGCAAAGGTGATGTAGCATCTAGAACTCTCCTTTATTGTTCTATGATGGTTAGCATTGCCAACCAGACAGAATGAGAGTCTCCATGGAGATGGGCCTCAGGCCATGCCTGTGAGGGAATCTTGATTACATGTGATCAAGTGATAGGTGATAGGACTTGCCCACTGTGAGTGACACCATTCTCTATCTGGAATCTTGGACCATACAGATGGAGAAAGGGAAGCAAGCACCTGCATAGTATTCATTGCTCCCCATGTTTTGATTGTTGATGTGATGTGAGCAGCTGCTTCAAGCCCCTGCAGCCTGGACTTCCCCACCATGATGGAACTTGTACTATGAGCCAGAATAAACCCTTTGTGATTTCAGTTGTTTTCCTCAGAGTATTACATCAACAATAGGAAGATAAACAATAAGAAAATAAGACACACTCAGAGGCTTGAAGGGAGTAGAGGAAGGAAAAGATTACAGTGCTACTCAGAACAAGAACTACATTTCTGAATGGGAACTGGATCATCAGTCATGGCTCTGAAAGGGAAAGCAAAGGGAAAAGCCATTTCTTTCATGTCTCTTTCCTTCTATCATGGTATCTCACATTGATGCTTCTTGTTTTCTGAGCAGACCTGGAAAGCAGAAGAGCAGGGAAAGAAATTGGCAGTTGATCTGTGTTCAGAGCCACTAGGATTGTATCCATCACAAAAAGTGTGCCTTAGATAATAAAACCCAGGTAGGAGATCAAAACAAATTTCAGCCAAAAACTAATCAGTGGTAAGATCTGTAAAAATTGCAGAGTAGATATTTCTGAAAACCTCTTGTCCACAAGAGAAATTACACCAATAAGAGATGATTCCAGTCAATGTTTTCATAACCTAGAGAATTAAGCTGGCCAGAACTTACTGTGAACAGTTTTCTCCCTGGAGCATTTGTTCACATAATCATTGGTCATTTGTGAACATGGCATTGCTGAGGTGGTGTGAACAATTGAGACTAATAAGAATTACAATAAAGAATCCAAAATGGGATACTGGAAAATAAGAAGACATAGAGGGCTGTGAAAAAATTTTCATCTAGGCTTGAACATCTAAAAGGACACACATATGTGCAAGCCAGTACATATGCTCATGAGAGTGTAAGCCATTGATTTCCCGTCTCTCACTGATCTTGGAGTTCTGTGCAAACAGAAGGTAAAAACTTGAATTAGAATTTTATCTGGCAGGCAGATTGTTGAACGTGTATAAAATATACTAACATAACTCTTTGGAAAAAAATGAAAATTTAATGCTTTGAGGCCTTTCAGTGGCCACATGTGAGAAAAAGCACAGAATTTTCAAAACTATGTCTGCAAAGTCAACCTCAAACANCAGAAGCAACAAGAAACAGCCCTTGCAACACCTTGAGATATGAGTAGGAACTGATTTACCATCTTTTGTTATTGGGAGTGTCTAGGTGTCAAAGAAACATCTATCACACAGCATGCAAGACAAACTATTACCCATATCTAAAGAATAGGTGTGATAGATAAAAGCAATAGAAATTATCCACGAAAACCAGATATTGTTGTGACAAGAAAACACTTCATCAGAATTATTTCTTAATAGAATTTGTTCCTGTACAATTTCGCACATGTTCACAATGCATACTGACCACTTTCTCATCCACTCCTTCTCACCTCCCACCTTGTGTCTAAAAAACTAAAGGGAGACATGGGAATTATGTCTCACTCAACAGGGAGCATCAGTAGCCAGGGAAAAGTTAAAAACAAAACAACAACCAAATGAATGTTGGAGAGTTGACCTCAACAACAGCTGAAGTGAAATTTTACTGAAAGCTGGAATGGTAGATCGAGGTTCAGAAGAATCAGAAAAATTCATGCTAGGTTATATGATATCATCTCACTTGAAGAAAACAGAGAAAAATATGTAGCAAGAATGAGTGGAGGCTATGACCCCCATGGCAGCAGCTGGAGATGGCTGTGCTCCTTCCGACTGCTGCTCTACTCAGCTGTAGACTGAGCTCTATATCCATCACAGCTCTCTCAGTTTTTAGCTTGTCTTTTTGTCTTTTGAATCATGGGTTGGGGNAACTCCACTGCTTCTAATTCTGGGTTAGAGGAATGATCCCATAGTTCTTCTAAAACCTTTTGACATCTTTAGAACATATTCCATTTGTAAGAATTCTATTTCAAATTGTCTCCCCTGGGTAACAATTATATATATTTATTACAGCACACAGATGGAAGATCCTGGTGCTATTTTACTTCAACAAAAATGAATGAGGTGTATTTATAGCATCTTTCCAATAATTTTCAAACACAGTATTGAATGACAAAAAAATAATACTGTTAGTATCACACACACACACACACACACACACACACACCCCTAATGGTAATACATGTAATGATAATAATAAAAGTTTATAGTAGGTATCTAAGATGCATGGCTGTTCAGTGATGTGCTTCAGCAAGTAGTCATTAAGAAAGANGAGTGGGAATGATAANAAGGATGAAAAGAAAAATCAAATTATATGACTGACCTTTCATAGACAAATAGAGTCTGTCAAGAATGGTAGAAATTTGACAAATTGAGCCTATACATGGGTGTCCAGAAACAGGGAAATATACAAGAATAAAAGTGTTTTGAATTAGCTGGCCTTTGAAAGTTTTTTTTTTTGAGGGAGAGTGTTGACTTTTTAATGCAATGATTATAGAATTATTATTCCTAAAATAGAACGAGGCTATCCCATATTTTAAAGGGTGGAATAATGATTATTCGGTCTGTGGCTATGCATATTCAACACCAAAATGGATATTCCTATACTGAGGAGATTACTATTTTGATTAGTAAGAAAAGAGTGAGGGGATGGGACACAAGTTGGGGAGGGGTCAAATGATCATTTAGAGAACTTTAGATTGTGGTNCCTAGGGGACTTATAGAGTGAGATGAAGATGNGGATGGAACTCTGTCATACTCAAGGAGGANGGGTGACAACTTTTGCTTATGAACTGGCCATAAGGTTTTAGAAAGCTATATCCCNTTAGTCCTAATGCTACACAGAAATGTATTTTTATACAGTATCAGGTCACACTAAATTGTCCTTGAATTAAAATGACAAATACTTTTGTACAGTTCAATTTTTTTTAAAAAAAAACATGAGATTATACACTCTTGATTGATAGGAAAGATAAAAACAACATATGATTGTGTGGTGAAGAAAGGTCCTGAGGTGTGGTAAAGAAAGAAGAAATGCCAGCCAGCANCCTATTTAGAAAGGAGGGACGAATATTCATTTTGATTAAGATTAGTGCACTTAGCAAGCTAACCCAAATAATTTAGGTGCGGGAGAGTGTGGGCTGTGCAAGATTTATTTGATTTGCTAAGTGTGGGAAGAGGATTCGGCAGGGAGAGTCTGAAGATAGAGTATGGAGAAGAAATTGTTTTACTTATGGCAGTGATTTAACTTATAAAAATAGACATGATTTAATGGCAGATGTCTCTTTATTTGGAGGATTACCATTCATTTTCCCATCAGTACTTAAAAGGCAGATACACATCCTCATGCATCGGTTTGACTAAGCAAACATCTCTCAAGAACATGGTAATAGACAAGTGGTGCATGTCTTTGGATGTCTTCAAAAGACTGGTTAGAAACTTTTTGAAAACAAAAAGTACCCACTGAATTCTTGTGCTGCTGATCCATTTGGAGCATCCATACCAGACTGTAAGATCTGCTTGGAGGTAACTGGGTGTTGAATGGAAATGCTANGTATCTTGTTCTAGAAAAGGGAAATAGTCACTTACAGAGGAAGTAAAGGCCAAAAAGAAATGTTTTCTTTAATTTCAGAAACATGGCTTGTAGTATGATGATCTTGCTGGATAGTTATACATTTGGCAGTCAAAAGCTTTGTAAGGATTTCAAGACTCTGACAGTCTTAGCATTTGGTAAAACCACATCTGTTTCCTCTGTCTCCAAGCCTGGGAATCAGAACAATGAGGATTTCTAGTGTTTTGTTTTCCCAGCCAATTGTGGCTGGTGCGAAATTAGAAGGAAGCACGCCNCTGATTGACTTAAGTTTCTGGGTGAGGCAGCAGAGCAGGTGGGAACGATGCTGTGACTGCCAGCTCACAGACCACAGAGGCTCCCTGCTTGTCCCTGAGCTGGGGTCGCTTTCTGAAGTGAGCTGAGCATTCCAGGGCCCCTGTGTTGCTTTGAAGTGCTTGCCTTTCCCAATTTGTCTTTGGAGGAACTGGAATACTCTTAAGTTGGGTACCTCTCAGAGGCTGGTGGACAGCTGGCTCTTTTAGGGCAGGAGCTGTGTGGAAAGTCACGTGTTACATGCTGTACAGGATTGCAATGAAAGCAGAGTCCAGGCGCTGATTGGCTTCTCCTGATGAATGAACTCCTGTGAGAGANAGGAAGGACATGAACCCAATGTGGTATAGATTCCATCAGGAATATAAGACAGGAAGATGCCCCCCNCCGCCCCCCATTCCAAANACCGATTGCCCAGCAACCCAAGAAAAGACCCTGAGTTAATACTAAGCTATGGTTGTTATCAAAGGCAAACCACAGAAACTGCTTGAGAACTCTCATGAGGCTAAGAGAACATGTTCTCGGAGTTCTTTCATTTCCTACATTTGAATGAAACAGATGGGGAGATGCTATGTTTCAACAGTTTGTAAACTGGGTTTCTGTATGGTTAGATGGATATCAGAGAAAGAAATCTGGGGTCCAAACTTCTTCCTGTATGCAAATGGGTGGAAGGAATTGTTCTCTAAAACGTGGCAGTCACTGCAATGCAGAGGTCTCTGAAATCAGCTTTGGCCATTTCGGAAGAATACTGGGATAAGCATCTCTACTTGGAGTAAATAGCTTGGCTGGGTTATGCCGCACTACGACACTGATCTATTATTAACTGCAGGACGCTTTAAGCCTGAAGTCAGGGTATACTATTATCTGGCTCAAAACCCTTCAACAGTTTCCTATATCACCCCAAAGGGGTCACAGAACTGCTGTCAGCTACATGTCTCACATGATCCACCCACGATATCACCCAGCTCTTCTACCCTCACCTCTCTCGGTGTATTACAGCACTTTGCTCACCGGCCTCACTGAGTCGCCTCTGTGATCTTTTCATCTGCAGTTTCCTTTGCTTTTTTTTCTTATTCTGAAAACTGCAGTCTTGCCATCTCACTCCCTTCAGGACTTTCTGATTCGAGTCTCCTTTTAAATACTATTTCCCAAGCCACCCTTCTAAAGTTGAATTTCTAACTCTGAGTTNTCTTGTCCATTTTATAAACACACCCTGTGTACTATTCCTTGAATACTGCATTTCTTCCCATTAGGAATATAATTTTCATTGTAGAAGTCACTACAATCTTTTTTGTTTTCTGCTTTGGTTGGGGAAATAACAGTGCATAGTACGGAGTAATCAAATCAAATATTTCTGGGGCTGGAGAGATGNCTCACTGTTTAAGNGCTTTTCTTACAGGGGACACACGTTCAGTTCTCAGCATCCAGGTGACAGTTGATAATTGTCCTTAACTCCAATTCCAGGCCATTTAGTGCTCTCTTCCAGCCACTGTGGGCACCAGACAGGCACACAGTACACACGCATACATGCAGGCCAAACACCTATACACATAAAATGATACAAGACTTTGTAAACTGTAGTTGACATNTGTGGCATGATTCTTAAATACCAGATGCTCTTTTACCTGCTTTACAAATGTATCTTTTCTTCTCAATGTGGCTCCCCTTCATTTCACCGAGCTTGAATAATTTCAAGGTTACATTACTGTACAGCTGCACAGTGTGATTTAAAATTCTGATAGTCCTGATCTTCCATATCATACTTTGATCACTTTCATTTTCCTAACTGTTAGAGTCATTTACCTCCTTGAAACATATATTTTATTATAATTTGGACAGGAACATTTAAATGTTTCTCCTAAGATTGATTTTTCAAATGATTTCCATAATTGTATCCCAGGTAGTTTATTTAGGGTGTTAATAGTTGTAGATGTAATTCAGTGCTTGTTTTAACACAAGAATACATAAATAAGTTGAAATCCTCAGTACCACTACAGATAATATAAAATCAATGCAATTCAAGCCAACAGGTGAGCGGAAAGTAATCCATCGGAGGAGTAACTATGTAAAACTCCAAATTTTATTTTTAGCATTGGTGTTAGGAACTTTGTGTATAAATCATCTTTTTTGTCAAGCACTAAACAATGCTTATATTTTTGAAGGAAAAGCAAGCACACTTTATTAAATAATGGCACCTGTAGCCAGAAGGAGAGCCCAAAAGTGAGTTGGCAACACAAATAATTTTTAAGAAGTTACTACAAATATCAAGTCTGTTCATGCCATACTATTAGAACATAGACGAGGACATTATAGTGCTCAGACTATGAGGATTAAGCACAAATAACTTGTTACCAATAAAACTTGCCGTAGGACCCTTGAAGATTTTATAAGTATCCTCTGACAACAGAGGACGTAGCCATTGTTCCTTGTAAATGTTAGCTGCATTTATTTTGTCATCAGGAAATGCATAAAATTATAAGCTTTTTTGTCTCAGCAAAATACATGTGTTCCTCAAATTATACTTAGACTGTATCNTCATGCATTTGTTAATTTTATTTGTCTTTACAGAGGTCCATGGAATATTAACTTTTCTACACTAGTGCAATAGGTTATATGCATTTCTGATTTGCTTGAGTGAATTTAAATTGAATGAATAAAACTCTAATATTTTATTTTGCTGTGACTTACATAGCTTGGGTCCTGTAACCCTGATTAAGGGCAGCATGGAAGTCATGAGAAGACAGGCACACAGACACCTATACTGGAATGCTGCATTCAGGTTCAGGTGAGCTCATTCTGATGAAGTGGCACCTATTATCACCAAGAACATGGAACCCTACAATGAGGGTATTGGATAGTCTCAATAGGAAGTCTCTCCAGGAGAGCAGTCTCAGGTTGTAAACATTTAGGAGGAGGAGGAAGCTACAGTTGCTAGTGTTTGTACACACTGATCAACCNTCCATAACCACTTGAACTCTACCCTGGAGGAAAGCTTGGCCCTCTTCCTGAGCTTTGCTCATATGGGCGATGGCTTTGCCAATTTCCCATGGGTCTGTAGCCAACAAAACACATTCACTAAGGATTTTACTCACTCAAGGCTTCCCCCACTCTCCACATTATTCTTATTCTTATTCTTATTCTTATTCTTATTCTTATTCTTATTCTTATTCTTATTATTAAACTAGCAGAATAATCAGAAAGCATACAGAACGGTAGAAAATATTTGTCAGCCATACTCCAGACAAATGTGCTGTGGAATAATCTTTCTGTATACTGTGTAAATTATGCTGTGATTGGTTTAATAAAGAAGCCAACTGGCCAATAGCTGAATAGAATAAGGTTAGGTGGAAAAACTAGACTAAGGACACTGGAAGAAGAAGGGCAGAGTCAGAGGAGTTGCCAGTGAGACACAAAGAGGAAACAGGAGGTGCAAGATGAAGGAGAGGTAATGCGACGTGGCAGAATGTAGATTAATAGAAATGGGTTAATTTAAGTTGTAAGAGCTAGCTAGTAATTAGCCTGAACTATTGGCGAAGCATCTATAATTAATATTAAGTGTCCATGTCAGTTATTTGGGAATTGGTAGGTAGGAAAGAAAAGTCTGCCTACACAAAGGAATTAATACCTAAAATATACAAAGAACTGCAAAAATTAAACACTGAAAACCTCAAAATTCTAATCAGGAAATGAGTCAAATAAAGTACAAACAGTTCTCAAAAGAAGAAACACAGTTGGCAAATAAGTAATTTTTTTAATGGTTCANCATCCTTACCTATCAAGAAAATGTAAATTAAAATCATTTTGATATTCCATCTCACATCAGTCAAAATGGCTACCNTCAAGAAAACAAGTGACAATGTATGCTGATGAGGTTGTGGAGGAAAAGGAATTCTTTTCACTGTTGTGGAAGTGTAAACTGGTGCAACCATGGTGGATATTATTATGAGTGTTTCTCAAACAATTAAAAAGAGAATCCTCATATGATCCAGACATGGCATTCCTGGGATTATATATGAGGGATTGTATATCCTGCCAAGAGATACATTCATATCCATGCTCATTCACAATAATAAAGAGATAGAATCAATTTACTTGTCCATTTATTGATTGATGGATAATGAGGATATATTACATATACAAAGTGGAATTCCACTCAGATGTAAAGAAAATGAAAGCTGTAGGAAAATGGATGGAACTGGGGTATATTATATGAAGCCAGGCTCTTTCTGATCCTATGGTCAGAAAAATAAACACTGTATGCTCAATGTCATACTTAGTCCATAGTTTCTAATTTTTATATAAGTGTATGTTCAGCTAGTGTGGGCATAGGCCAGGAAACTACAAAGAGACTCATAAAAGAGAAAAAAAAGAGGCTTTCAGGGAGAGGTATGAAATGAGTAATAACACATATGTGATATAAGGCTTTCAGGGAGAGGTATGAAATGAGTAATAACACACATGTGATATGAGGCTTTCAGGGAGAGGTATGAAATGAGTAATAACACACATGTGATATAAGGCTTTCAGGGAGAGGTATGAAATGAGTAATAACACACATGTGATATGAGGCTTTCAGGGAGAGCTCTGAAATGGTAATCACACACATGGTATGAAAGTGGAATGGGATATACTGAGAGCCTTGGTTAATGAGTGGGGCTGGGGTGGGGAGGTAGCGGGGAGAAGACCAGATCGGGAGAGGATCAACTAAGAAAGTGTAAAAGTGCCACAAGGAAATCTGTTACTTTGTATGCTCATTTAAAAATTTAAAAATCCCCCTTTCCTCAATAGTTTTCAGAAAATATACTACGATAGCATCACTAGAGCCATTAACATTCATCTTCACAANTGAATTGGTAAATTGGAACAACTCCTTTCTCTCACCTAATNTTTCTCCTCCACACCAAATGACACTTCATAGGAAGACATCTCCACCCTGCTCTTTGCTCAGAAATAGATGACAATGGCATTAGAGGATCCTGGAAAGGGATTCCCTTTTTCAAGCCAGAGGGTGATTCCTCAATGTATGTCATTCTTGGATACCATGGATATCTTTCCTCTGTGTGTTATGTGCCTAGTAGAGTGTGCTTCACTGTGTCCCTTCTGTGACACCCTACACACCATTCCTCAGATCTGGGAGCTATGTTCTACCAGAAACTCAGACTAGTTTTTGNAAAAAGAGGTGTAAATTAGAGGAAAACGGGGAGAGGAAAGAAAAAAGGAAGNAGAGAGCAAAAGAGGAAAGCAAAAGGATTTAGAAAATTTGACAACTGAAGGGCTTTCACATCCCATCACAGGAAGGTAGTTCTGGGATTGGTAGGCTCAATTAGAGCAGATATTAGGCTATAGGTATCAGAGTATTGTAGGGATGGAGGTACAGTTCTTAGAAGAGAATAAATGACACTCCTTGATTAGAAGGAACTCTCTTTGGTTCTATCTTAAGTCTCTGGGTTGTCCAGCCTGTGATTCCTGATGCTCTAGGCAGTGTCAGGGATGGGNTTACTCTCCTGGCATAGGTTTTAGGCTAGACCAGTCATTGGTTGACCACTNCCTCAATCTCTAGGCTACCCTTACCCCAGCACATCCCATAGGCTAGACAGACTGTAGGTCAAACGTTATGTGGCTNGGTTGGTTTCCCACTCCCTCCATTGAAGTCTTGCCTTGTCTCAGGAGATGGCCAGTTCAGGCTATGTATCCTCTGTTGCTAGGAGTCTTAGTTGGGGTCATCCTTGCAGATTCATGGGAGTCTTCCTTGCAATAGGTTTCTACCTGACCCCAAAGCCAACCCCCCTTTCCAGTAATCTCTTTCAGTACTCTCTCTCCGCCCAACCTGATTGCTCATGTTCCCATCCCCACCTGCCTGGAGTCCACTCACAAAATCTCTTCTATAACCCTTCCAAGGGAGATCTGGGTGTCCCCCCTTGAACC
>LZPO01008345.1:35402-50725 GCA_001675575.1 Neotoma lepida | reverse complement strand
ACTCTGATTTATTGGGGAAAGTACATGTCCGTGAAGATTGTGTATTCAATTCTAAGTTTTCCTTTTTACTAACTGTCCATAAAAACGCTGTGCTTAGCAACATTAAACACAGTCAGCTTCACAGTTCCTTTGAGTCTGTGGCTTTCTGTCATCTCATCGATCCTCACCCACTTGAGTACCAGAGACCCCCCGGTTCTCCTACCCGACTGAGTCAGTCTGCGGCACTATGTTATTTGAGTACTTTTGTCTACCTTTTCACTCTAAGGTGGTGCCTATTTTTAAAGCTAAGATGTGTTTCTTGTAGACAGATAGATGGATTTTGTTTCTTGATCTGTTCAGCTGGAATGTGTCTTTTGATACTTAGTTATTATTGAAAGGTTTGTGTTGATTGTAGTCATTGTATTGTTAATTTTTGGTGTTGTTTATGTTCCCAGTGATACTATGTGTTTCAGTAATTATGGCTTTGTTTTTCTTTTTACAGTCTCTTGGCTATTCTCATTACTCTCTTTAGCATGAAATATTGCTTTCTGTATTTTCTTTATGTTTGGTCTGTTATATATGAATTTTTTAAGGCTACTCATATCATGGAAGGTTTTTCTTTCTATGGTATATAGTTTCACTGGGTGTATTAGTCTAGGTTGGCTTTCATAGTCTTTTAGGACTTAGAATGCATTGCTCTAGGCTGTTGTGACTTTCAGAGTATTGAATTAGAAATCAGCTGTTATTCTGATGGGTTTTCTGTTGTTGTTTCGTTTTGCTCTTTTGAGGGGCCCACCACTCAGCTCCCAAATAAATCACACACACAGAGGCTTATTCTTAATTATAAATGCCTGGCCTTAGCTTGGCTTGTTTCTAGCCAGCTTTCCTTAACTTAAATTATCCTGTCTACCTTTTGCCTCTGGGCCTTTTCCTTTTCTTACTTTTGTATATCTTACTTTCACTCTTACTCCATGGTAGCTGGCTGTGTGGCTGTGTGGCTGGGTAGTTGGCCCCTAGCATCCTCCTCTCCTTGTTCTCTTTCTCCTTCTTCTTTTCTCCCAGATTTCTCCTTCTATTTATTCTCTCTACCTGCCAGCCCCACCTATCTTTCTCCTGCCTCGCTATTGGACATTCAGTTCTTTATTAGACCATCAGGTGTTTTAGACAGGCAAAGCAACACGGCTTCACAGAGTTAAATAAATGCAACATAAAAGAATGCAACACATTTTTGCATCATTAAACGAATGTTCCACAGCATAAACAAATGTAACACATCTTAAAATAATATTCTACAACTGTTTCCCTTTGTGCGTGACTTGTATCTTTTCTTTTGCAGTTTTCTTTGTTCTGTACACTTAGTGTTTTAACAATATACTGTGGTTATTTTCATTTTTGGTCTTATCTCTTTGGTGTTCTGTATGCTTCTTGTGTCTGTATGGGTGTGTTGTTCCTTAGTTTGGGGGAGTTTTATGACTTTTTTTTTGAAGATCTGGTTTATACCAGTGGTTTGGATTCTTTCCCTCATCTATGCCTATGTCCTGGGTCCTATAAAAAAGCAGGCTGAACAAGCATGGGAAGCAAGCCAGTAAGCAGCACCCCTCCATGGCCTCTGCATTAGCTCCTGCCTCCAGGATCCTGCCCTATTTAAGTTCCTGTCCTGACTTTCTTCAGTGATGAACAGCAATATGGAAGTGTAAGCCAAATGAACCCTTTCCTCCCCAACTTGTTTTTTGGTCATGGTGTTTCGTTGCAGCAATAGAAACCCCAACTAAGACTAATTGGTACCGTCATGGGGAATTGCTATGACAGACCTGACCATGTTTTTGGGAAGAATGTAGAAGGACTTTGGAACTTTGGCTAGAAGAGCCTTTAAGTGTTAAGAGCTCTAGGGATGTTCTGTGGGAGCTTGGAAGATAAGAATGTTGAGAGCAGTGCAGAGGATGGAGGCCTGGCTTGTGAGGTTTCAGAGGGAAGTTGAAAGACTCTATTGGGGCCATTTGTTATTTGGAATTAAAGATTCTGTGGTTCTGGTTAGCTGGGGCTGAAGAATCAGCTGTGATTAACAAGATACCAGAACTACTAAAGTGAAACTATGCTGTGATACTTGATGCTGGTTGGCTGGAGCTAAGAAATTAGCTTGGCAAGAAGAGAGCCTATGAGAGTCTATTGGTGAAAGTGCAGCCCGGTTGTAACAGAAGACCTCAGCATTCGGAGATGCCAGTACCATGGGATGACCACCAAGAACAGCAGCAGCAGTGGAGTGGAGCCTGCTGGAGCCTAGACAAGCTGTGTGTGCTGCAGAGGGCAGAGCCTGAGAAGTGACCCAAGCTCTATGGAGGAGCCAAGAAGATCGTGAGTGGATCCCAGACACTCGACAGTTGGAAGTTTGATTTTGCTTTGATTTGATTGTGACTATGTCCTGTCCTCTTGAAGTAAGGAAGTATTTTACTGGATGGAGCCCACAGTTGAGAGACTTTTAATTTTAAAAGACTTTGGAGTTTTAAAGTGATTGGCTATTTTTAGAGGGACTGAAAATTTAATGTGTTTGAATTTGTAAAGACTGTGGGACTTTTAAAGTTATTTATGTTTTTAGTGTGAGATCTTGGGGATGGATAAGAAAGGAGTAGTTATGGCTTAATAGTGATGTGTTTGTGTGTCAAGTTGACCAGGTGTCAGTTGTACTGGCTGGTTTTGTGTGTCAACTTGACACAAGCTAGAGTCATCAGAGAGGAAGGAGCCTCAGTTGAGGAAATGCCTCCATGAGATCCAGCTGTAAGGCATTTTCTCAGTGATCAATGGGGGAGAGCCCTGCCCATGGTGGGTGGTGCCATCCCTGGGCCGCTGGTCCTCAGTTCTATAAGAAAGCAGGCTGAGCAAGCCACGTGAAGCAAGCCAGTAAGCAGCTCTTCCCTATGGCCTCTGCATCAGCTTCTGCCTCCAGGTTCCTGCCCTGTTTGAGTTCCTGTCCTGACTGACTTCAGTGGTGAACAGCAATGTAGAAGTATAAGCTGAATAAACCCTTTCCTCCCCAATTTGCCTTATGGTCATGGTGTTTCATCACAGCAATAGAAACCCTAACTAAGACATGTGTATATGTGTATGTCTGTGTGTAGGTATGTGCATGTTGATGCCCACGGAGTCCAGAAGGGGGCACTGAATCCCTTGAGCTGGAGTTACAGTCAGTTGTGAGCTGCCCATGTGGGTCCTAGGAACTGAACCCAGGTCCTTTGACAGAGCAGTACTTGCTCTTAATTGCCCAGTCATCAGGTTTCAAAGGTTCTATGCATCTTGCACCTGCCTCCTGGGTCTCGCTGAAGCAAGTAGCTTTCTGATCAGTTGTCCAAGTACTTCAGAACATTTTCTCTACTTTTTTGTGTGTGAAGAAGTCAGAAATGGACACCAGAATGGACTGTGCATCTGTAATGAGCATATGTTGTGATATGAATGGAGCTCTAATTGCACACCTGAGAAAGTGGCCATTCTCAACTAACACTTTCGTTGTCTACCTGAAGTCTTTGGGGATTCAAAAACACTGCTGTAATTATTATGACATGTTAATGTCTGGGCTCTGTGGTCCCTATTTCAACAGTTATAGCTAAAATTCTGAAGTCGGGAGTAAGAAAAATGAGAAAAAAGAGCCTCTATATAGAATTCTTGCCATAGCACTCTTTAATTTTGTCCTGGAGAACTGTACATTACTATAATACAGATGGAAATCTAAAAAAAAACACATAAAACCAAACAAAACCCAAAATATAGCCACAGCTGACCATATCATTAGAATGCGGTGGGGGTGACAAGGTGAAGGACCAGCTAGCATGTGCCTTGGTTAAGACTTGACGAGATTGGTAGGGGCATCTGAGGCCACCTCTGCCCCATTCCCATTCTAGTTCTTCCATTCAGGGCTTTACTGTGTGATCCTTCTCAGCCCCAAGTATGGCTTGTTTAAGCTCTAGAGAACACCTAAAGGAAGTAGTCTGTGCCCCCAAACTGTGATAATCTGATAGAATTAATCTTCCTAAGGCAGAAGCACCTGCTGACAATTAAAGCATGGTATATTCGTCAGGTGTTGGTCATTATGACAAATACTCCAGAAAATCAGCTTATGAAGAGAAAAGATTTGGGGGTCATAGTTTTCTGTGATGGCCGAATCTATACTTTGATTGGCCCCATTATTTTGGGATTGTGGTGAGGCAACAGACAGTTCGTGACAAGGCATGGCTAGGAAGCAAATGAGAATGTGGTAAGAGCTGAGATTCTACTCTCTCTTTCAAGGGCCCACACCCAATGACCTAAAGACCTCCCTTTAGAAGCTGATCTAGAAGTTTCCAGCACTTCCCCATAGTGTCAAGCTAAGAACCGTGCCTTTAACGCATGGGCCTTAGGGGGACATTCAATACCCCAATTATAGCAGTACCGTGTGAGAGACTACTCAAGACCACGTGACAGGTGGAGTGACTGGAATTAAGTCCACATACAGCCTGAGCAAGAAGAAAGTAGTAGCCAAGCAGCAGGGTAGTGTGGGTGGGTAGAAACTTACTAACAGGTCACACGAAGGAAGGGGGTTCTGGCTGATCTAACTAAATGGGACTCTTGCTGAAGATAGTCTCAGGTCACCAGATGTCACTTGAGGGACAGTGGAAGCAGAGGGACCTGATCAGAGATAGAGGAACTGACTAGCAGGGTTCTTAAACTGGATTTTACAAGGAAATGCACAAGTAGCTCATAGAAAGTTCAGAACCCTGGTGAAGGTTTGACCAAGCAAAGTGTCTTTGTCTGTCTTAACCTTTTTCTTTATATATATGCATATATAAAAGTATGTTTATATATATATATATATTTGTAGTTGCCATATTGTTATCTACAATAAGCGAGACTCTGGACACCGACAAGCAGGTTTTACTTTATGTTTCGGGTTTTGCAAATTTTGCTGAAGCTATGAATCTATTTAGTTGGTTTGCCTGCAGTCCTTATCAGATTTTAAAATGATTTTCCTTTGTTCTTTCTGCTTCAAGGCTCTGTACTACAGTCTTATAGGTGCTTTTAAATTCAAGTAGCACACTGATCAGTAGTGACAGCTCGGGCAGATTTGCCCCCGGTGTTTTCTCTGTGGATTCACAGTTTCTGACCAGAAGTAGAACTCTGCTAGTGGGCACAGCACTCAAGTCACAACCACACACTCAGCCTAAAGGACTGCCCATATAGCCGCCACTGTATGCCTAGCTCCTTTTCCTGTTCCAGCTGTTTTCATTATACTTTCGTCCCTCAAAAGGACCTTGGTTGGAACCATGGGAAGTCATTCCTCGGGAAAGAGTCTTGGATTCCAAAGCACTGTGTCTAAGGACCAAGGGATTCCTTTGCAGCTGGTTGAAGGGCCATTTCAGAGACCCTGGAGGGCATGCTCATATACATGGACTTGTGTGCATTTTCCTCTTAAAACCCATGTTGCTCACCTGTGAGTACTTTCCTGGATAGCTCAGCAGTTTGAGCAGGGGTTTGAAGGGACAGCCTTGCAGATAAAGTGTCCACAGGCTCTTTGTCAGTCCCATGATACAGTGCAGCACCTGTGGCCATTGGTGGACCCCACAGCACAAGGCACCTGCAGAATTGACTGCCCAAGTGTTCCCCTATCTCCTGGAGTTCCACGTGATCACCAGGGACGATCACCTTCCTTTGTTTCTTCCTCAGTCTTTTTCCCCTGAGGATGGAGGAGAAAGGGAGAAAGGTCCCTTCTCATATCACTCTGTTCCTGCCTCTATAAAGAACACCCACCTCACCATTTTGTAATTACCCAGTTGTCTCCAGTTTCTCCAGGTCACATGAACATGCTCAAAGGTCACAGCGAGACCACTCTCAGTGGAGTTAGGCCTCTTTTAGGCCCTGCCTTGTCCTTCCTATTACCCTGGGTTCTTAAGCTTTGTTTTTGCAGCCAAGAAGTGTTGTTGGCAGCCAGATGTTGACTTCCAGCTCATTTCCTCTTCTTCTTAAAAATGATAGTTTTATCACCCTTGGGAGTTATCCAGTGCCTGTATAGCAGGCACACTGGCAGTCACTGGAGAAGTGCCATGCAATGTCACTCTGATCAAGCAGTGGAGAAAAGGCAAGTGTTTCTGTGTCACTTCTGGTTGCTTAAAATTGGTTACTGTAGCCAAACTACCTTCTCACACCAATTCTAAGATCCTGAACCTGGAACCACTATGAATGCATCCGCTAGGCACGTTTATGTAAAGAGAGTTTGATGGTGCCCTACCCTAGTCCNTGGATTGTATACATAGTGTTTAAAGTTTTTGCCCCCAACCAAGACTTAGGTAAATAGATCACTCCAGTAGCTGAGTGGGCCCACATATATAAAAACAGATCTTACCAAGCACAGTTGATGCACAATTTAATCTTAGCTCTCGAGAGGGAGAGGCGGGCAGATCTCTGAGTTCTAGGACAGACTGGTCTTCATATCAAGTTCCAGGCAAGCCAGAGCTACACAGGGAGACCCTGTTACAAAAACAAAGAAACAAACAAACCCCGACAACTTGAATTCATACCGTGAAGGTGTCAAGGACTGTTGATCTTTATGCTTCAGGATCTTGCGCACATTACATCTTAAACTGTGGGCCCTGNTGAATAGTAAGTACCTTGGGTGCACTAGGCACCTCTCCTTGGGTGACCATCCTTCTTTCAGCCCCATCAAGCTTCCTTTGAGCAATTCTACAGGTCTGAGAGTTTCTTTCCTTTGAAGACAGGCCCNGTTTCTCAAAGATAATGAGGAATAGCCTTATCTTGAATCACTGTGACCCCTTGTGGTGTGCCTGGGTAGTGCATCTCAGCTTCTGCTAAATGATTTTCTCAGCCCAGTCCAGCTTCCTTTACTGCTGACACCCTCCTCACCTTACCCTGGGAGAGGAAGTAGCCCAGAGCAGGAACATGCTATATTCGTGTGCTTCAGTCAGTGTGACCAGGTGATTCTAAAAATGTATTTCTGTCTGGAGTGAACAATAACAACTACAACAAGCAGAACAAAACATTTCTGCCTGTAGATGCAGAATTGGACTGGAGACACATTCGCTTCCCACTGGAGTTGGTGTGAGTCTCCCTTACTCTCTTTCTAGCCTCTTTGGCAGCTATTTCACACCAGGAGGTAAATAGGGACTTTATGATGCTCTTTCCCAGCAGGTACACTTCCCCACCCACCCACTGGAGACAAGTTTCCATGGAAACCAAATCCGGAGGGACCATTCTGAAGAGGCAGTTTGTCAAGCAAGGTGTGCAGATACTGAAAGAAGGGNGTGAGAAGGAGTTGCTCCTGGATTGTATGATGAAAAATGAACACACATGCTCAGAGGAAATGTGCAGAAAAGCATATTTAGTTAAAACAAACAAAACAATGAAACACTCTAAAATGTTGCTACTTGGCAGAAGTGAAAAACTCTAGAAATCACAGGCCCACAGAATACTCTGAGAACATGAAGTGAGAGAAGCATTCAGGTGGCAGATTGTGACCTGTGTCTAGGAGGTACATCCTCTTGGGAATGGAGAATGCAGACAGTGACACAAGAGGCAGGCTGAAGGAAGCTAGAAACCCCAGCAGAAGGCAGGCCAGAAGGGGCCAATCTGTTTTTAACTTGACTGCTTTAGTATTCTAAAATCCACACCAAGGAGAACATGTTCTTTTTATGAATGATGGATGGAACTCAGTCTATAGTTCTGGTTCTCAACCTTGGTCAAAGAATTTTAAAATACAGGAGTCAGAAAACCATATTAGAGCAGTGATGAGTGAAGAGAAAGAGTTGGGGGAAGGAGAAGACAATGTTTTACAGCCTTGGCTAAACCAGCCCATTCCCAGGAGAGTTTTGACCTCTGCTCCATTCTGAGGGGCTGATGAACTTGAAATGGGTCCAGACAGCCTGGGGCACTGGGATTTTAAATTGTTCCTCTGATGATTCCATTGAGCTGCCAAGTTTTCGAGCCACTAAAAGGCAGCCCTCATCAGAATATCTTCCTCATCTAGCTAGTGCAAACACATACCCACACAGGTGTACAGACAGACACACAGGTGTACAGACAGACACACACAGAGTCGTAGACACACGTAAACATATGCTGCTGAAGATTTCAGCTTTGTGGAAAAATGGATTAACTGTAGATGCAGTGGGAGAGAGATTTCAGAATACTGAGTTCGTTAGGCACGCCATTATTTGTTTAATATGCGAATGAAGGNGTACTGTGGCCTGTAGGCTGCAATGGATTTTGGGAACAATTTGAATTCAGTAGTTGTATGCCCCTGACCTTGGCACGTTCCACTCAGCAAGTGTAGAGCCAGTTTTAGTGGAGCGATGTCTGTGCCAAAGGTCATGAAAATAGAACTTGGGTTTCAGTGTCTGCTATGACAGGTCACATGCCTTCGCCTCAGTCCCAGGGTCCCCGAGGCTGTCTCCACTGAGTACCCTCTTTTTGCTTATGCTTTTCTTTCACACCCTATGTTCAAAGTCAAGCACACAACAACAGGGAAAGATAACTTGTTCTATTTCCGGACAGGGGTGGCCTTGTGCCCACAGAGGAGTAAAATGCATACCCGGTGAAATGTTTGGGCCAATGAAATATTACTATGACATATAGCACTCTACTGGCTTTCCTGGGGACAAATGGCAATTTGTTGTGAATGTCAAGGAATTACTTACAGGGTGTGACTTTAGGAGGACTAAGCTTGGTAAGCTTGGATGAATCTTCCAGCTTCACCGGCTTCTCATTCTTTGCTCCCATGACTTATTTAGAAGTTTTAGATTCTACTTAATTCAGCTGTGGAGAACATGCCTGATGCAGGGCCACTGTAATAATGAGCATTGACTTTGTTTGTTTGTTTTTTTCCAGGAACTTTCAGGTATCCTTGGGCAACATAACCCGGATGAAGCCACTAAGTTCAATTGGGCCTGAGCAAGTGTCCGATGGGTGACCTTTTGATGTTAGAGGGTTGAAAACTCCACTTGTGAATTGTTCCAATGCTGTCATTTTCTGAACATGGAAAGGAGAGCCTATGGAGAGGCACTATTGGAGTACACATGAGCAAACATAGCTTGCTCCATCCTGCATTGTGGAATTCTGTCTTCCAGGCACNGCCACTGGCTTGAAGTCAGAACGNCTGTCATTACCTGCACAAGACCCTCATAAGATCAGGCCTGTCAGCAGTCTCTGAACAGAAGGACAGGAAGGCCATCAGACCCTCACTTGAGCTTCCACTCCCTCCTGCCTCCAGTCACGTGTAATCCTGTCCTGCCTTCATATGGTCTTGAGGGGGTGGGACTTTTCAGTTGTACTGCTACTTGAGTCTCCCATGCCCCTATAGGTTATTTCCCACCCATGTGTCTTGAAGTATACCTAAGAGACTCTGGTTCCCAGGCTAGACTTGAATGGAGCTGTCTTTGGTCTTGGATCTCTCACCTGAGTAAATGAGTTTACATCAAAGGGGGATTGGGGACACATCTTGCTCCCCATCTGCTTCTCTGTTTCTTTCATGGGAATCAAAGGATCTGGCTACACTTGTTCTGTGAAACCAGCCCTATCTCAGACAAGCAGAGAGACCCCATTTATGTCACATGGGCTCTTCAGAGGCCCCACCATTCTGTCTGTCTTTGGTGATGGGGTCCCTGAACTCTCTTGAGAGTATCTGCTATGCTGCTGTCTGTCTGTCTGTCCGTGATATTTACTTTTCTAATGAATTCTTTACTCCTCAGTAATCTGTCCCAGTGTCCCTCTTGAACTCCTCCAACTTTCAACTATTTTATTTANATTTTATTTTCTCCTTTCAAGTATTTAAAAAATGTTTTTATTTAACTTTATACAACATATTTTTATTATATTTCCCCTCTTTCTACTCCTCCCAGATCCTCCTCCACACCCCATCCACCCAAACTTCATGTTCTTTCTCTCTTCAAGAAAAACTCAAACCCCAAACAAACAAACAAAAAAGCATACCAGTTGGAGTCTGTTTTATGTTGGCTAGCTACTCTTGAGAATGGGCCTGCTTTGGGGTGTGGTTTACATACCCAGTGTTATTCCATTGAAGAAAATTAATTTTCCTTCTAGGAGCAACTATCATTTGTGCATAGCTTCTCAGTTAGGGGTGGGACTTTGTGCCCACTTCCCCACCTTCATGCTTGGATTTTGCCTGGCTTGAGTCTGTGCAGGTCTTGCACATGCTGACACAGTCTGTGAGTTCATGTATGCATCAGCCATGCTGTGGCTGGAAGACAGTTTTCTTTGACATCATCCACCATCTCTGGCTCATGATCGTTCCACCTCCTCTTCCATATATATCCCTGACCTTGAAGGGAAGAGTCTGATAAAGACATCCTATTTAGGACTGAGTGTTTCAAAGTCACTCTCTGTGCATTGTGTAGTTGTGGGTCTCTATTAATTACCATCTACTGTAAGAAGACATTCCTTTGAGGGCTGAGTGATGCACTGCTCTACATACATCATTTCAACTATTTTATGCCTTATTATTCTTTGTCATTATTGTGCATTTAAGTACATAGTTTTTCTGAACTTTTCAGATGACATGGTATGGTGGTTTGGATGAGAATGTCCCCTATAGGCTCTAGCATTTGAATGCATGGTCCCCAGTTGGTGATGCTGTTTCAGGAGGTCTATGAAGTATGGCCTGGCTGTAGGAAGTATGTCACTGGGGGCAGGCTTTGAGGTTTCCATTCCCAGGTCAGTCTCTCTGCTTTGTGCTTGAGCTCTCGGCTTGCTTGTTAATCCCATGGGACCATTAGTGAAAATACATTTCTGTAAGTTGCCCTGGTCATGTTGTTTTATCATAGTAATGGGGTATCTCAGACAACATAGGCCCCCTGGCAAAGGGCTCTTGAGTAAAAAACCCGGAGACAAAGCTCTGATAACTCCAGGGAATCATCCTTGAAACCCTGTCCTCTGATGCCCATTCTTACTCAGTGATTTGTAGTCCTGTTGCACTTTAGATCAATGGAAAACATTCAAAANTTNTGATCCCAAATTGCACAACCCAGACAAATTGTTTTGAATCTCTGGGGTGGTGTCTAAGCAATTGTTGTTATCAAGGCTTCCTAAAGAATTGTTACGTGTAGCCGAGGTTGAGAACCAGTGCTAGCAGTTATGAGGCAATGTGACTAAGAAAACAGCCTTGATTTATTAAATACCCTGTGTTCCATGCTATTCATATCTTAACTTGTGTGTTGGGGCAAATTTTTTCTCAGTTCAATTCAGTATTCTTACTACTAACCATGGACACACACACACACACACACACACACACACACACACCACTTCTTTTCATGCAAGCTGTAGAAAGGATTGCAGGCCCAAACTGGAGTGTATTTTGTGGATGCCAAGGTCAAACACAGGTGGAATATCACTCATGTAAAGCTGCAGTGGACCAAGCCAAGATAGGATTTGAAAGGCAAATCTTAGGAAAGACTGAATTAAACATTTGGCAGAGAGTCTTCCATACAGAAAAGAAGACAGCGAGAGATCATTTGGGGGTATTGTTTAGGGGTGGGGACCAGATGGTTAAGGAATTTTATAGTGCTTTAATGAGGCTGGGTCCATAGGGAACCATGCACACAAAGGTCATTAACCTCTGTGATTGTGGATAGATTTTTTTTCCCCCTTGATAACAACCTTCTAAAACACTTCAGTCAAATTTTGGAAAACCCACAGAACTCAATGAGAACACACAGAAATTGAGATTTTTTTTTTTAGCTTCAAAAACCAATCAGAAGATTTGGCACAAGTCAACCCTTGTTTCCACAGGGCAACAAGCAGGTCTTGCATAAAGTCTGCCCACTTCCAGCGGGATTGGGAGTTCTCAGTTCTCTTCAGTCCCCGCAGGTCTAAATGCTCTTATGTAGGTTAGTGGCTGCCAGTATCGATTTGTACTGACATTCATGCCTTTAGTTTTAAGATTGCAAACCAGNTTATGCAGTAAGTTGTCACTGAATACCAAATTTTTATTAATCCATTTCTGTGGCCATTTTTGCTTCTCTCTAAAACTTTCTTCAAGATGGTAGGGGTAGCCCTTTTGTTAGAGAACAGGATTAGCTACCCAATGCTACAGTGTGTGTGCTCTCATCTCTCAGAGCTGCCTTCTGTCTTGTTCAGTCTTACATGTGGTCTCTCTGGGCAGCCTGCATTTTGGTGGTCAGTCTGATCAGTGAATGCGTTGCTCCATGGAACTTCTAACAGGATAACCAGTTTCCCCCACCTCTGTAGTATACACTCATGTTTACTTAATCACAGCATGCTCGGCCCATGTGGGCTACATTAATATTCGTTTTTGCTTTTTATTAATCACCTTTCAGAGTACAGGCAGAGTANTTTGTTATGTTGTTCAGAGTTTGGCTTGGCCCCTTTCCCTGGACATTTGTTCCTTAAACTTTCTAGGGTAGTGTCATAAACATCTTCCTTACATTTGACTGACAGACAGCTCAGGGAATGGCTGGAATGTTCTGGACCTTCCATCTCTTCTAACGAGGCCTGACATCTCTGAAGACACCAACAACAGCAAAGGAAATGAGATTAGATAACTTCTGTACTTCTAGGTGAGCAAGGCAAGATTAGAGTCCCTTATTGTGAAAATAAATAAGCAAATATATCAACACATATATAAACCACAGGGAAAGTGATTGCCATTTATAGACTGAAAAGACTAAATCTTTAAATTAAGATGCTTAAAATATGTTTGATTTATTTCTTTGTATAGTCCTGATGTGAAGAAAANTATCCAAACCTGCTATGTTTAAGGAAGACCATGTCACATTTGAGCGTCGTCTAGAGTGATTGGCTGCTTTATAGGATGCAGATTCTGTGAAATGAGATGCTAATTTATAGACTTATCAGTGGAAATGANTTTTAAAATTTAAGTTCATTGCTAACAGAGACACAATGACATAAACACCATGCATGGGGTTGGCTACCATGTAATATTTTCAGGTAGATTGACTTCTGCTCAGTAATGTTTCTATAATTTCTCTTCATTCAAAAAAATAACCAGGACTAGCCAGGTGACTCAGTCCCTTAAAGCTACTGCCCTGCAGTTTTGATAATCTGAGTTTAATCCCCAGAACTCATGTTAGAAGGAGAGAACTGGTTCCTGAAAGTTGTCTTCTGACCTTTACTCGTGCACACATGTGGGCTTGCATCCATACACATAACACACACACACACACACATACACGCACACACACACACACACACACACACACATACACACATACACAGAGTTGTAATAAATGAAAATTTAAAAGTTAACCAAGGTTATAGTTTTATTGCCCTCCTGGCCTGGAACCAGTGTTCTATCTCAAGGATCTCATTCCAGCATTATTTCTTTTGAAGCCTAGATACACTCAGTGTCTCCAATTTCTTTTGCATCAACTTCACAATTCTGCTACTGCTTCATTAATGAATAAAATTAATTGCTGAAAACATTCATTCTAGATTTGTAAGTATTTGTGTCTTTTACTTCTCCAGCATTTTCCTGGCACTAGCTATATCCCCAAACAATTTCAGATGGCCTCCATGTCCTGGTCACAGGTAGAGTCTCTTGCCTTGGTTACTGTGGGCTGCATCTGGCAAAGCTTCGCAAGTTCTTTTCATAGTGAAGAAGGAAGAGTAATTCTTTGTTGAGAAAGAGAGAACTAGTCAATGAACTCCAGAATAGGAAAGGAAAAAAAAAAAGACAGAGAATGATATTCCTTGGTAAAACAGAAGTCATTGAGATGTCCTTATATACCACAGATGACCTCCATTCCTTCCATGGAAGTTCCAGATCCACATTTGCAGAGGGAGACAGATGGTGGCTGTGTTTTCATTTGCTTCTCTCGTCTTGTTCCTGCATCACAGTATCCANGGAGAATAGGCTTGTAAGCCACTGGGCTACACGACTGCAGGGTATGAACAAACTCCCCCAATAAAGATGTCCTGAAAGTTAGACATAAGTTTTAAAATATAACATTTCAAACAAGTTAAATGTTTACTTTGTTATAAAGAGAATGGCTTATTTAATACCTGTGGAAAAATGATTACATAGCTCTGTTCTGAATGTGGGTTGGTTCTGTTTAGAAGCCTTCAAACACATCATTTCGGGAAAATATATTGCCTTTCTAAGGTAGATTCAGAGAGCAAAACAGTAACAAATTATATTTGAAATGCTATAATAAAAAACGAAAATACTTTGCAAGCTAGGTGGTGGTATAGTTTCCAAAAGATGTTATTTATTGATAGAGGAATTATAACCTGAATATTCTCAAGTCCATAGACAGTGGAACTGACACCATTCTGCTGTAATGAAGCAAAACAACCTAGGTCCTCATCTCATGTGTGATTTTGGGAAATATAGTTCCCTCTTTAGATTTCTGAGAAATTTCAGAAAACATTTGTCACCTGCGAGCTCCAGTGGTTGGGTTACTCAAGGTCACTTCTGGCTGTTTGTTGGGTTCTCTCTTTGGTGTTTTGGCTACACACCTTTATTGCTATTTTTCTGTGGTCCAGTTAACCCAGCAATAAGATCATAGCCTTTTCTTTGTTTGCTTACAAAATGCTGAATAAACTAGGCACCAATTCAGCAGTTAATCAAGGTTTACTAAAGCCAATGGAGGACAGTGGAGAGGACATAAGACACGGTATTGGGTTTAATCAAATACCTGAGAAGAAGCAGTAAGTTTTCCCCTGATAGGGTCTATGATCTCCCTAGTCATGGGCTTTTGACCAGGGTTACTGCACCAGTGTGACATCTGTTCTGTGGAGCAGGCTCATACCGAATCAGACAGTGTTTGGTTACTCATAGGTTACAACTATGTACTTTCCATGCAGAAAACGAGACCAACAATTGATAAATGGGATCTCATGACATTTTGGAAGCTCTGTACAGCACAGGAAATGGCGAAGGCAGTCCATGGAATGAGAGAAACCATTGGCCAAACACATATGAGGCAGAGGATTAGGTCTAAAATGTACAATGAACTTAAACAACTAGGCTTCAAGAAAACAAACAACTCAACTAAAAATAGACTGTGGAACTGAACAAAAAGTTCTTGAAACAAGAAATACAAATGGCTGTAAATATGTAAAAAAAAAAGCAATCAATATCCTTAGCTAGCAGGGAAATGCAGATTAAAGCTACTTTCAGATTCCATCTGGCCTCAGTCNGAATGGTCAAAATCAGGAATCCAAATGACAACAAATTCAAGCGTGGATGTCAGGGGAGGGGAACTCTTATAGTTGGTAGGAGAATAAACTAGTACAGGAACTGTGGCAATCAGTCTGGAGATTTCTCAAAGAACTAGAAATAGAACTACCATATGACCCAGCTTGGGCAT
>LZPO01008345.1:0-10154 GCA_001675575.1 Neotoma lepida | reverse complement strand
AGAGCAGGTTCTGAATACTGCACTTCTCTTTCCTCATCCCATCAGCCTCAAGTTGGCACTTCTGCCCTTCCAGTGGCTCTGATGCATTTTTTAAAAATTAGAACCTCTTTTCATATCAACAAATGAAATAGCATTTCACTTTTTTAAAGCATCACAGCATATTTTGAATATGTCCCCTCCTTCATTTTACCTGCCCTGTGGTGTTTTCATTTTGGTTCACTTTCATTTTGTGTTACTGGAGGTGGTCCCAGGGTCTCACGCATGCTAAACAAGGGTTCTACCACTGGTTTTATCCCAGTCTTTTTTTTGTTATTCCATTTGACACATGGTCCCACTAAGTTGTCCAGACTGACTTTGAACTCAAGAGCCTCTGCCTCCCCTCCAGAGGAGCTGTGATTACAGGTGTGTGCTGCCCATCCAGCATCAACCAATCCTATTTATTCAGTGTGGTTGTTTCCAAACTTCCTGCACCAGACATCTCTGTACAAAGATCCTTATTTTTTGTCNATTTAGCTCCTAAAGGAAAAAGTTCCTAGAAATGTTTTTTGTTTGTTTGTTTGTTTCATTTGTTTGTGTCAGAAAGGAAGCACAATTTTAAAGGTTTTTTTTTTAATTCTTCCAGAATATTTTCTTTACTTTAGGCCTGAAAATATGAGAGTCCCTTTTCCTATAAATCCATCAACCCTAACATTGTCTGAAAAGAAGAACTCGGAAAGGGAAGAGGGCGGGAGGAAGGGGGAGGATGCAGGAAGAAGTGGAGAAAGGAGGAGGAAGGAAGGGTAGCAGTCGCCATCAGTGACAAATGGTTCCATCATTTGNGTTTCCTGGATTAATAGTGGTATTACCAACTTGTCATAAGCCCACAGGCCAGTCATAGCTCTTCATTAGTGGATTGGCTGTTGGTAGCTTTGGCTCATTTTCCTGTTGGCACCTTGTGTTTTCCTTATTGATTTAAAAATCAATATACTTTTGTATTTTACAGTTTACAGCTATTATGTTTTATAGCTATTTTAAAGCTACTGGCTCCTTATTTATTACACAGGGTGCAGACATTTTCTCCACTTTGCTATTTGCTTTCAAACTTTAGATTTATTTATTTTTGTTTGAGGTGTTTGAGTGTTTTTCCTGAATGTATATGCTCCATGTGCATGCCTAGTACCCACAGAGGACAGAAGAAGGCATCAGATCCCCTAGAACTGGAGTTACAGGCAGGTGTGAGCTGCCATTGTGGAGATATTATGTTGTGCTCTTAACAAATAAAGCTTGCCTGAAGATCAGTGGGTGGAGCTAGCCATTAGTTAACCATAGAGGTCTGAAAGTCTGTATAGACAGGGCACAGGAAGTGATATGGCTGGGTGGAGAGAGGAATATAGGGTGGGCAGAGACAGGAATTCACCCCTTTTTCGGTCTGAGGAGCCGTGGAGGTAAGGGGTGACTTTGGCTGCTCCTTTACTTCTCTGACCTTTCAGCATTTACTCAGATATCTGACTCCAGGTTTTTATTATTAAGACCAATTAGAATTTGTGCTACACAACTGTGTTTGAAAAAGGAGTTTTAGGCATGATGTATTAGTTAGTAAAAACAAAATCTAGGCTATGATCTTAAGGGAGAGGAAAGAAAAGATTGCTGCAAAGGGAAGTCAGTCATGGAGGGCTTGGTGGTGATGTCACAGAATGAGGAGAAGACAAAGAGGNAGAAATCACCAGTCAGCCAAGANCCAATGCTGTANCAGAATCACCAAAGGGATAGGACAGGGCTGGGCAGGTGATGAAGGAGAAAGGTGGCCTATTCTAATGGTTCTGGTATCAAGAGAAAGCAGGCAAGAAGAGCGTGAAGCCAGCATATGTAAAGTGAATTTCTAAATGGTCTTATTAAATAAAAAACACGGAGCCAGAAATAAGGGTGAAAATCTGACAGATATCAGAGGTATTAGGAACAGCCACCAACCAGCTAACCTCATCTCACCACTTCCAAAATGAGTGAATGACTTCCTGTATCTTCACGCCTACATTCCTTTCTGTTCTGTTCTCCCATTGGCTCTCTCACCTAGCTACATCACTTCCTCCTCTTGCCTAGCTCTGTCACTTCCTGTCTGTCTGTATAGACCTCCAGAACTCTATGGTTCATGCTGGGATTAAAGGCGTGTGTTTCCACGCTTGGCTCTGTTCCCTAGTGTGACCTTGANNTCACAGAGATCCAGACAGATTAAGGGTGTGTGCTAACATTGCATNACTTCTGTTTACTATAGTGCCTGGCTATTTTTCCTCTGATCCTCAGATAAATTTTATTGGGGGACACAGANAAAATATCACCACAGGCATGCTCTGTTATATGTGCAAAGTGAAGTTCAAGGTAAGTCTAGGGAACGTAGGGCAAGAATGGAGAACATAGCCTAGAAAAGAGGAGGAGCCTCTGAGGATGTAAGGGCAGGACCTGAGGCTCTGTGGCTTTGATATCCTTGAGGGGAGGAGGCATATTTGTCCCCTGGGAAGAAGGCAGGCGGTTAGCCGGTGAAGACTTGAAGTAAATGTTCACAAGAGTAGAACATTTTTTCCCACATGACAAGGATACTTAAATCCTCTTGAGGAGGACAGTGGTGGGCTCACTGCAGCACCAGACAGTTGGGGGAGGAGTGCTTGGGAAAGCAGGATGCTCATTTGAACATTCTAGGCTGTCAGTGAGGGTAATACCAGAAAGGGTAGCATGTGAATGGCTGGCAGAGTGAAGCAAGCGGCTGTCCGGTTTGTGAGCCCTGCCCAAACTGCTGAGGGTCTAGAGCACTGGGGCAGGGGGTTGGGGATTTTCTAGTCTGACTGCTTGAGCTAATGGTACATTTCTGCCCTCAGTGGGCAGACCTTCAGACCCAAACTTCAGTTTATCCCATGCCACCAGCCTTCCTGGGATGTCAGCATCATCGAAAACAGCAGGCCCCTTATAATAAACCTTTTCCTCTCCGTGTTATCCCATTGGCTCAGTGCTATTGGAGAGCCCTGACTAAAGCAGATGCTGGGGCTTCTGAGTTTTCCAGTGTTGAACTCAGCTGTCTCAGAAGGAGTGCGGACAGACTGGACTGGTCCCCAAGTAAGAGTGTGGAAAGGAAAGGATGAAAAGGAGCCAAGGCAGAACGAAGGGCAAACGGGATTATGAAAGTGGAGTCGGTGTGGATGGAGAAGGAAATGAGGCCTTCCAGCAAACACAGGNTGAGGGAAAGTGAGACAGGGAAGTGGCCCTGCCCTCTTCCCAGAGGAGGGTGCTTGTCCTGTTTCATTTCTGTTGCTGTGATAAAATACTTAGACAACAACTTGGGGGAGAAAGTTTATTTTAGTTAAGAATTCCAGGTTACAATCCATCATTTTGGGGAAGTCAAGGCAGAACTTGAAGCAGCTAGTTTCCTCACAATCCACAGTCAAGAGCACAGAGGAAGGAATGCAGGCATGCGTGTGTACTCTACTTTGCTAGCTTTCTCCCCTCTTAAACAGCCCAGGGACCACAAAACTAGGGATTGCCCCACCCACGTGTAGGCTGGGTCTTCCCACATCAGTTAAAACAAAACATTCCCCCGTAGATGTCCCATAGGCCATTCTGATCTAGACAACTCTTAATTAAGACTTCCCAGATATTTCTACATTGTGTCAAGTTGACAAAAGTAATCATTAAAGCAGTTTAATTCTTTGGATCCCACACTGGCAGGGATTTTGAGAAACAAGGGACTGCAGTACCATCCCCAAGTCTACACCTAGAACTCTTAACCTCATGTTCAGAGAGAAGGATACAGTTGCTAATATATTTTAACTACTGATGCTATCATGTGCTGTTTAATGACATTTCTGTCAACAAAGGGCTATATATATATGATGTTGGTCTCAAACGGCCTAATGATGTCATTAGTATTTTACTTGGTAGAACTCTGTGAAGAAGATAGTCTCTAGGTATTATATAAAATCTGAAGTCACCATGGACTCCATGAGCGATAAGACTCATTGATAAACACCTTCAAGCCTGGAAGGACAGACACTCACCTGAGACAGAGAAGCTTCATCCTGGAACAGGAGTAATCATCTATGAGGAACCAGTTTACCTCCTCCAACAAAGAATTCTTTGGACTACCTTTCAGAACGAGACGGAGATAACATCAACCAATCCATACCTTGACCAGGACCAAGTACCTCTTATCATGCCCCAAAGACACTTTAAAGACCTGGATAATAAAATCCTTTATCTCTTCCTCTTTGCAAGGGAACCATGTTGATTAAATCCCCTCTCTGCTTTCCAGTTGACATGTCAGAGTGGATAGGGCAAGACTAGTCTGACGTGACTCCTGGANTGGGGCTTTTACCCGAACACACTTCCATATGTCTAACCCAAATGTCATGCTTCCCTGGCTCTCACCAGCACAGCTAGTCTTGATTGAAAAATTATTTCAACATCCCTTCACCCCTCTTTCTTTTTTCATTCCCACTCTGAGGAAGGTTATACTACCTCAGACTCTTGTGCTTCAGGGTCTGATATTGTTGACCCTATCATAGTCCCCCATAATAAACATATTCATACAAGTTAAATGAAGATTTGCTCTGAATATCAACCTTTCCTCTGAATTGAGTTATCATTACAACATTGGTCAAAACAACCATCTTATACCTCCTTGGGTAGAGACAGGACCATTATGAAAAAGAAGGTGGTGTAATCCCCATCCTGTACTACCTAGCTTGTCCAGCTGAATTTTTTCATTATTACCCTAATCTTTCTTATCTTTGAGGATGGGATCCCGTGGTCAGAAGTCCATTTTTAGGTAGATTAGCTGATTGGGTACAAAATAGTATACAGTGACCTCCATACAGCCTCTAATTTCATGATAATGTCATTTACATGCCGAATGATACATGCCTGGTGCCATGACAGTTGACAAATTGCTATGGGAAGAATAACAAAAAGATGGAAAGAGTTAAGACCCAAATTCTTGGGAAATTCCGCTATTCCCAGAAGAAATTCCCAGAAGACATGAATGTTCTTCCCCCTGTGAACCTATCCCTACTCCCTTATTTATTTTACTCTTTATATAATCTATAACCTCCTCCTGACCCCTTGTGAGTTGAGAAGTTGATCTGGAGTTTGTCTCTCAATCAAGAATAAAAGTCTCCTTGTCACTCAATCAGCATCTAGCCAGGTTGATTTATAATTCNGGGGGAGGGTGATCAGTTTGGTTTCAAAAAATGTTAAGAGTGGGAGGAGCAGGAGACTCACCAAGTTTGTGCTGGAATAGGCCATTTCAGAACAAGTATTGTGAGGTGAATTGCTAGCTCCAATTCTCCATTTCCCCATAGGCATCTGCAACTAAGGACATCCACGCTTCCCCTTTGGCCATGAGAAGACCAGACATCAGGCATCAGCTTACTTCAGCTGGATCCCAAAGAAGATTACAGAATTGAGCTGTCCCAGCCAGTGCTTACCACAAAGATGCAGAGCCCCGAATGAAAACATGAGGGTCAAGAAGCCAAGAAGTCAGCCTCTCCTTTCCTCAGCACGTACCTGGGAGGAGATGAGGCAATGAAAAACTTCTAAGAGGTTATAACTTGCATGCTGGGACATGCTTAGTACCTGGCTTATANGTACCTGTCTGTGGCAGGAATGGCTACCACATTGCTCTATCTGCAAACACTGACCCTCCTTCTGCTTATGTCTAACCTCCTCTCTTCAGGAACAAAAGGCAACTGAGTCCACAGATCAGGGGTCCAACAAGCCAAATAGACATCCTAGATGTTCTGAAGATGAAGGTGGCAAGGCCATGAATGAGTCGAGGTTCTAAACCTCTGGAATTATCAGTCTTCACTTACAGAACAAAGTTGGTCAAATGTGGGCTCCATTCAAGAGCAGGGCCCTGATCATATGACAAGCAGGCAGGTTTAGCCTACTCTAACACAACCTGTTACCTAAAGAATAACTTCACTCATTCCTTAGTTGCCTCACACTCATTAGCCCTTGGAAAGACCGCCCATCATCAGACACAGGGCTCAGCTTGTTAGGACTGCTGGTCTAGAGACAGAAGGCTCTGGAATTTGGGGGGAGATTGTGAAGTGACTGAAAAGGAAGGGGTTTATAGACAGCTCCAGAATTCCAGAGCTGATCACAGTGGTGGAAGAGCAAGTTCATAAATGGCTATGAAAGACAACATCAGGGACAGACGGGAGAGTGGAGATATGAAGGCATTATTGATTCTATAGCCTTCTAGATCCAGATGGATTAGATGGCACCCATTAAGGATAGTGCCACCTAGTGGTTATGCACAAAGGCTTCTAGTCACGTGGGTGACATGGCTGGACTCTCATCTAGCCCTTCATCGTTACCTGTGGGGGAGACGTGGACCTGCTGTGGACCTCTGGGGCCCTATACCTACTCATCTGTAAATGAAGACATGACAGTACCTATTCTACAGTTTCTTCTAAGGATCATGTGGCTAATCCATGCAAAAGAATTAGCATCTTGTCAGCATCTGACAAATATTATTTATTATTATGCAAGTTGTTGGGTGTTAGGTTTCCTATGGCTGCCAGTGGACATATTGACATGACCTGGGTGGCTTGAAATATATTATCTCATAGCCCTGGAGGTCAGAAGGCCGAGATTACACTATCAACAGGANGTGCCTCTTTGAAGGTTCAAAGATGATTCTATCTTTGCCTCTTCCAGCTCCTGGTGTCCTTTAGCCAATGGTCATATCACTGTAGTCCTTTCATCTGTGGTCCCACTGCCTCCTGCTCTTCTGACTCTCTAATCTTCCTGTTTCATTCATGTAAGGACACTTGTTACTGGGTGTAGATATAAAGCTGTACCTTATTCAAACTTACTTATATTATATAAAACAACGGTGTTCAGTCTGTTCCTCTCCCCAAGTAACTTCACTAAAACAAACAAAGAGCAGAAGTTGGTTCCATTTCTAGTACAAGTGCTGAGGTGGAATGACTCTAGCTTTTGTGTATGTGTATGTGCAGGTAGAAAACCACAACTTGTCTAGGACAAACCATGCCACAGACTGATAGCTAACTTATACAAATATCAAATTGAGTCAGTAACACAGGGACACATAAATGTACCAAAATTGTATCAGAGAGAAACAAATGATTCTGTAATTGCCAATGGCCACATCTATCAGGCAAATTCACAAACATTTGGTGAATTACAGCCAATTAAACTGACATAGATTGTGATTTTATTGATATTCTGACATCATGGAAATACACAATTGTGTCCATCTGCATTTCAGACACAGAAAACATTCATCATTATATTTAATGCCGACGATCTAGACTGCCCACGATGACTTCCTCATCCCATGATCCATAGTTACACCTGCAGAGACCCTTTGTCCAAATGAGGTCATGTCNATCCATAGGTTTCAGGGATTAGGGAGCAGAAATATCTTTGTGGAGGCCAACAGTGAGTACACTGAAAGCCCAGATGGCCAGTGTCCCAGCTTTCTTTCTGTTGCTGTGATAACATACCCTGACCAAAAGACACTTGTGGAGGAAAGAGTTTATTCAGCTCATAATTCCTGGTCACAGTCCATTACTGGGGAATGTCAGGCTGTAACTTGAAGCATCTGGTTACACTACATCTACATTCATAAGGAGAGAGAAATTAATTTACCCATGCTACCTACTTTTAGGTTTTACTCAGCTAGGGTTTTCATTTTATATACAGGTAAGGACCCAGCCTAGGTTATGGTGCTGCCCACAGTGGGCTGGATCTTCCTACATCAAACAAGAAGTAAGACTTCCCCCACAGACATGCCCATAGACCAACCTGATCTAGGCAATCTTTCAATTGAGGCTGTCTTAGATTCTAAGTTGTGGAAAACTGATGTTTAAAACTAATCATTACATAAGTACAGCTGAAGCTATGGGGATAGAAATTTCTATAGAAGAGAAGGACCCTGGAATGGGCACAGTGGCTGGAATGGGAAGGGGTATGGGAGGTGGCATGTTCTAACTCCTAGAATGGTGCTTTGCCCTTATCAATGAACTGTGACAGGAAGCTCAAGGCAGGTTCCTCACCGATAACTTCAGAGAAGTCACCTGAAGAAAATGACTGAAGAAAAGTCTGGCTGGTTGAACACATCAGTTACTGGTTTCCATTGACAATATATAATGGTTTACTGCTGCCATTGTCCATACCTACAGATAATTTACTTTGTACTTTTTAATAAAGACATTTGTACATTCCTGATATTGAGTGCAAGAGCAAAAAACAGAGTCTGTTATAGTCAGGTTTATAGGGCTTATGTTACCAGATGAGATGTTCAGAAGCAACCTTCCTGTGGAATAAGAATAATTGTATACAAAATAGAAAAGTATCCAATTATGTGACAACTTTTGTGCAATAAAATTTTGTCTAAAGTTAAAAAAATAAAATTAATCATTACAACAAGGAAAGGCAGAAATTGTAGAATAGGATGAGGCTACTTCATAATTATTGGGAAGGTGGGAAACATTGCCTGCACATCTCAGACGTGCTGGGTTTAACATAACACCTTGTAATGTGTTATGTCCAGGGGAAAGCCAGGTATTCCCCAGGGCAATGTGAAGTCATTGAGTGGACAACAGTATGTGCCAAGTTCAAAGATGGATGAGTGCAGCCAGCACAAGAAGCTTCAGTTACACAGAGTGAGAAAGCTTCCAGAACAGTCAGAATCCTCACTACCTACCCTGGTGCTCACTACACCTTCTACCCACCTCACTGCTCTTGGGCTAACTTCCTGGGGATATCCCCCAAACCAACATAGCCTTTGAAGACTTCTTTTTCATGCTAACTTCCTGGGTATCTGGCTGGGTCTTTCTGGTATCTGGAGAGTAGTTGAGCCTTTTCTGGTTTTTCCCCTCATCTGTAATATCATTATGTAGTTTTTACAGGTGAGAGTGCAGCTTTCTCCTCATAGTTGAAGCACTATCTCTGTCAAAGTGGTTAAATATATCTACTCAGCTCTTTCTCTGCTTTATCTCACAGGACCACTGTGTTAAGAGGAGGATGTAAATCAACTCTGAAGGGAGTGATTAAGGTTTATGGATAATTGTGCTATCAATTGAGATAAGTTATCATGCATTATTTGCATATGTAAAGGCCACCCTAGGAATAATCTGGCTTTTCTCTTCTTGAATTAATATTTGGAAAGAAGAGAACAATTAAACTATTCCAGAGAGGGAAATTTGCCAAGTCCCAATGACAGTAGTTGGCTTTGTTTTAAGTTCTGAAGTGAAATTAAGAAGGATAGCATCAGATCGGTCAGGAGGAAGGAAAAGGACTTTTGGAGCAAGGAAAATAGTCCATAGGCTTGATTTTCAACCTTTTATTTGTGTGTGGGGTGAGTGTCATAGGCCGTTTTGAGGCTCTATACTTCCCGACAAAAACACATAAGCATGGGAAATTCCCCACACATCCCTGCAGTGTACTCTGCCTCCAGGAAGCCCATTCACCAGTTCCCCAAAGGGACCTAGGGAAGGCATACTCAGAACAGTGGGAATGCAGGCTCAGTTGGAACAGATGGCTGGTGTACAAGAAGATTCTGTGGAAGGAAACCCTGAATAAGCCCTCTGGCTTCACACACTCTTGGTGATTTCTTTTTCTGCCAGGCTTAGAAGCTGTATTGCCAAGCAGCACACTACTATTAGCTTTGTACTCTGCATTTGAGTCACAGTGCTAAAAGTTGTCGAAAATATTTTGAGGAAATTTGGAAGTTAGCTCAAACCAATGGAAACTGTCACTTCTTTCCCTGATCCCACACACATGTTCAGTGGTTGACTTTTGACTTCAGCAAGCCAGAACTGTACCTCTTAGAGCTTGCTAAAGCAAGTTTCCCTGTCTTATGAAGTACGGTGGGGTGTGATTAAGCACGTGTACACCACTGATCTGTACCCTTTTCCTTGGATCTCCTATGAGCTCTGTCTACACTTTGGAGCACCCTGCTTCTTAAAGACTCCTAAACTGCCCTCAAGAAAGCTAGCTCTCTCATCTCCACTCACTTGGCTGCCTCATGAAGGAACTCTTCCTCTTAAAAGCCAATTATTTCGATGATTGGTGTTCTGTGAGTCAGGCAATGAGTCTGGTTCAGTAACAGTTGGGCAGCAAGGTAGAGAAGCTTGGATGCTAGGATGAGGGGCTATGGT
>LZPO01008344.1:65415-79596 GCA_001675575.1 Neotoma lepida | reverse complement strand
TTTTGTTCTAGATCCTTCAGATGTGCTGTTAAGCCATTAATGTGAGATTTCTCCAAGTTCTTCATGTGGGCATTTAGTGCTATGAATTTTCCTCTTAGCACTGCTTTCATAGTGTCCTATAAGTTTGGGTATGTTGTACTTTCATTTTCATTGAATTCTAGAAAATCTTTAATTTCTTTCTTTATTTCTTCCTTGACAACTGGTGCTTTAGTTGGGAATTATTCAGTTTCCATGAGATTGTAGGCTTTCTATAATTTTTGTTGAAATCTAACTTTAAGGCATGGTGGTCAGATAAAATACAGGAGGTTATTCCAATGTTTTTGTATCTGTTGATATTTGCTTTGTGACTGAGCATGTGGTCAGTTTTCGAAAAGGTTCCATGAGGTACTGAGAAGAAAGTATATTCTTTTGAGTTAGGGTGGAATGTTCTGTTAGATATCTATTAAGTCCATTTGATTCATAATATCTGTTAGGTCCTTTATTTCCCTGTTAAGTTTCAGTCTGGTAGATCTGTCCATTGGTGAGAGTGGTGTGTTGAAATCTCCCACTACTAGTGTGTGGGGTTTGATGTGCGATTTAAGCTTTAGTAATGTTTCTTTTACAAATGTGGGTGCCTTTGTATTTGGGGCATAGCATAAATGTTCAGAAGTGAGACTTCATCTTGGTGAATTTTCCCTGTGATGAATATGTAATGTCCTTCCTGATCTCTTTCGATTGATTTTAGTGAAGTCTATTTTATTAGATGTTAGGATAGCGACACCAGCTTGCTTTTTAAGTCCATTTGATTGGAAAGCCTTTTTCCAGCCTTTTACTCTGAGGTAGTATCTGTCTTTGGAGTTCAGGTGTGTTTCTTGTATGCAGTAGAAGGATGGATCCTGTTTTCATATCCATTCTGTTAGCCTGTGTCTTTTTATAGATGAGTTGAGACCATTGATACTGATGGATATTAATGACCAATGATTGTTAATTCCTGTTATTTTTTGGTGGTAGTGTTGTGTTTCCCTTCTTTGGTGTTTGTTGGTGTGGGATTATCTATTGCCTGAGTTTTCATGGGTGTGTCTAATTTCCTTAGGTTGGATTTTTCCTTCTAGTGCTTTCTGTAGGGTTGGATTTATGGATAGGTATTGTTTAAATCTGGTTTTATCTTGGAATATTTTGTTTACTCCATCTATGGTGATTGAGAGTTTTGCTGGGTATATTAGTCTGGGTTGGCATCCATGGTCTCTTAGTGTCTGCATAACGTCTGTCCAGGACCTTCTAGCTTTCATAGTCTCAATTGAGAAGTTGAGTGTTATTCTGATAGGTCTGCCTTTATATGTTACTTGGCCTTTTACATTTGCAGCTCTTAATATTTTAAGATTTTAAACTCCCTCTCTTTGGGGAGCCCGCCATAGTGCCTTACTTACTTACAGAAAGAGGAGATGTGATGGGCATCGAGTTATTGCTATCTCATACAATCTCTTCTAGGGGCTACAGACAGGCAAGATTACATCCCTTTCAGTGGCATGATTGTTGAAATGTTAAATTGGAGTTAGGTTGTGTGATAAGACTGTGAATGACATGGCCTGATACTGAACTGTGAGGAACTTCCTAACCTAGTTTTTCTCTACTAAGTTTGCCATGTTCTAGATCTGAACATATCCACAATTTCTAGGCATTGGGAGAAATTCACTGGAAATTTGATTACAAAAACAAACTGTTGCAAAAGTCATCCAAAGGTTATTTAGAGATAAAACTTATAGAGGCAAAAACTTGATTAGTCAAATAAATTACATGACTAATTGAAAACAAAACAAAACATTTTTTTTAGTGGATGTTAAAACTTTTTACCCACGGTATATAGATAGACATATACCTTTCTTAGCCGCAATGTCTATTTCTTGAATAGACTGTTTAATAAAAGGAAATTATATAATTCATCACTCAAATGAGGATGGTCTAGAGAGTGACAGGGAAACTATTAATAATCATAACAGGAAAATCAAGACCAGGACACCNCAGGAAACTCTCAGGTGTAGTGACCCCAGATGGTCTCACTGGTCACTAGATCATCAAAAACCATTTTCCATCATATCAGAAATACGGGGTTAGAGCAAGGACACCCTGATGTTATTAGTACTATGTTCTGTAAGAAAGTCTTGTCCAGAAATTGTTTCCCCTATGTTTTCACCATAATTTTCTAATAACAGAGATTATTTCTTATGAATTTTCTCTCTTGAGTGTCTACCAGAATTTTAGACACACCCTGAGTCTTCCATATATTCTTGTTGGTTGATGTGGAGCCTTGGGGAGCCACCTCTGGGCACCAATCAAATCCAAGGCTCCACCTACCTCTTGGTGAGGGAATCTTCTCTTCTCTGTCCCTTTCCTGTTGTCACCTCATCTTAGACAATCTCATGAAGATTGGAGGTGGTATTGGCTTCCTCTCAGGAGTGTGAACCTGCTGTGTTCTGTTTCATGTGGCTCTACTAGCCTACGGTCGTCTTTCTTTGTTTAAAAATCACATTTTCCCAAGGAACACATCTTTATTAAGATGTCCTGTGCACGTACATTAAACTGTCAGCTTAATCTAATTAGGAGCCAAATGAGGCATGGCAGCTTTTACATCATTTGATAAATTTCCATCATTTACAGGGGGAATGGTGATTTGAATCCAAATAGTTCCTTACAATTTTGACAGAACAAACATTCTATAGCTCTGTAGAGCCTGTGTGTAAGTGGAGGAGCATCTTTCTATTTGGTATCTGCAACCCAGTTCGAGTGTGAATACAAAAATCTTGGTGGCTTCTGGCAGGGTTGTAAGGGGAATGGGGTAGTACCAGGATTCATAGCAAGCCACAGAAACATCAAAGGACTCACAGATCAGAGTAGAGTTCTATTCCTACTTTCCCTACTCTCACCAATGCTGTCTTCTCCCAGGAAGAATCTTACAGGCAGAAATATCAGCAAGCTCTAAATTTAAAGCTTGTGCACACGATTCAAAGGGATATGCACAGAAATGTTTGCAGTCAAAACTGTGAATATGGACTTTCTTTTGGGTTTCATATGTTTCCTGGTCATTGTGTTGAAAGCCCTGTTTGAAGCGAGGGTTAGGCTGGTGTTTCCAATCATTAGTTAAGGTTTACATAGTATTGCTGTAGCTATTTGGGAGGCTGAGGCGGGAAGTCGCCAGTTTAAAGCTAGCTTGGGCAAATTTGTGAGACTGTCTAAATAAATAAAAAAGGTATTACTCTAAAAATGTAAGTGAGAGAATAAAAAGTTTCTGTGCTTGGAAATGAGCAGTGTAGAGAGGACCGAAGACTGTTTGCTTGTTTCAAGAGGCTGGTAGGGAGGAAGAAGGAGCTGCAGAGTGAGGAGCTGCAGAGTGAGGAGCCGCAGCACAGCAAGCATGGAAGGCGGCCCGCGCTCATTCGGCTCCTCCCTGTTCAGCAACAGTTGTTCTCACCTTCACGTGCTTTCTGTGTTTCATTCACACCCCACTGAGTGTTATGACATAACACAGCAGAAGGGAAACACAGGAAAGGAAATGAGCTTGCCCTCTTCTGGCTTCCTGAGAAGTGTGACCCGAGAATGTGCCTGTGACCTTGAAACATTAGAGCGCTGATGGACAGACGCAGGAGTGTGGGCTCTGCAGTGGTGTGGGGACAGGCTCTGGGGGACGGAGTAGTGAAATTTGTTGTTGCTGCTGCAGCAGCAGAGGAATAAAGAGCTCCTGGGGGATGGCAAAGAAAGATATGGGAGGTTAAGGTAGCTGCTTTGCTCGGGCTGGGTATGCTACAGGCGAGGATGAAAAAGGCAACGAACAGAAACTGCTGGTGCTAGATATGGAAACCCGTATTCTCTCAGGTCAGATGGGGGTCATGTACAAGTCTTGTTAAGAAACTGAGGGCGTGGCTGTTTCAGACAGAAGATGTGGAACCAATTCAAAGATGCCCTCTGTCCCAAATCAGCCCGCTTTGCATTGTTCTGGAAGCTGCACAAGGACAGAAGCAAACGCTAACAAAACCAGGAGGAAGCAGCTCATCCCAGTCCCTGAATGCAACCCAAAGATAAAGGAAGCCCTGGACATGGGGCTGACACTTCAGTCTTGCGATGCGTTTTGCCATACAAGTAGGAACATCTACTGTGTATTCCTCCCCTACTTACACTTTTGTTCCTTTCCCCATGAAATTTGTGAGAGCAGGGTATACTGTTCTGGTGTCTTGCCACAGTGCTGAGAGCAAAGTGGGTATTCAATAAACACTTGGCTCTTGAAGCATAAATGTAGTAAGGGCTGGGCTGATATCTTTATGAGTTTTTTCCCTTCACTTTAATGAACACCAGTACCCCAAATTTACACCCATCATTATTCAACTATAACTGCCCCCTTTGCTCTGATTTCACTGTAGTAAATGCTCCAAGTACACAACCAACCCTCTGAAGTTATCTCAGTCATTTACCCAGAGAGGAGAGCGAAACGCAGTAACTTGGATGTAACTGATTATTGAAAAGCGTGTGCATGTGCAGGCTCATTTTGATGAAAATGATTTCTCAGTGGCCTGCTGTCCTAACTATTTTATCCACCAAAATTACTTCTACAAAATGTTCTAGAGGATGGGGAAAAGGTATTATGTTTGCTTTTCCCTTTACCAGCTGGGTGCATAACTCTCAGCCCCTGAACTCATCAAAGGACTAAGCAGATTCAAATTCCTCTGAGGCCACACACAATTTAAAACTTCCTATTCAGGCTTCAGATGATGAAGTTGGAAATGATATATTGCGGTGGGGGGGTTGAATCAAAAGAAACCAGCAGACTGTGAAGGGAAGCGCCAGGGACAAAAGCCTTTTAAACTAAACTTGATTTCTCTATTATTTCTCAGATTCTTAGTATTCAGTGTCGTGTTTTATACACCCCTGTCATTTGGTTTCTATGGAGGAGGTGACCTGTACAATATCAGGAAAGGACACAATGAATGTACATTTGATATTAAAAGCTCAAATAATTCCAAAGGTCTTCCAGTAGGGAGGCAGGCACACAGACAGGCTTCAAGGCAAGACTCAAATGGACCTGGGTGCATTGAACGGTAGCAGAAGATTCAGGCGGAATGATTGGCACCTGCTTCTCCCTGCTTTGGGGACAAATTGACTCTGAGTTGGAAAAATTTGCCTGAAATTTTATTTTACTCAAGGCTTGGACTTCTCCAATGACTGCCTTCAAGGCTTGAAGACAACAAAATGTAAGCTTTAGATTCAAGGTCAGGTTGAATGGATTAGAAGTTTCAAACATTGCTTTATAGGTCACGTTGAATGGATTAGAAGTCCCAAATTTTGCTGTATTTTATTTGGTGACTTGAACCAAACTAGCAACCCCATTCCATCCTCATTTCTTTAGGAGCTTAGGGGCAAAAGTAGGAAATGCAATTTAAACCCTAAAGATACTTTTAGAAGCAACAGGCTCTTTAAGACGTGTATAAAGATTGGTTAGATAGGAGGGCACTAAATTCTGTCACACATCAATGTGACTATATCTAATTATAATATATATGTGTGTTCTTATTATAGTTATTATATCTTTGATATGCTAATTATCCTGATTTGATCATTCTACAATGTATACATATACATATATATATATATATATATATATAGTATCCCATAAAAATAAAAGCATTGCCAATTAAAATGCAATACAAAAGAAAAGCCAAGCTTTAAGGAAATTGTAGACCAGGTGTCTTACTTTGGCGATGCCTTTGAGTCTCGAAAGGAAAATCATGTCAGATTATTCAGCCCCCGTGTATACCCTAGGCTGGTGTCGGCCACTCTCAAGATCCCCTGGCTTTACACGGCTTTCACTTACGCCTACTTTCATAAATGGCTCTCGATTTCTCATAGAGCTCATATGGGTCAGGTTTCCGTGGGTCAAAGGCCTCTGTTGAGTCAGGAAAGGAGCTCCTGTGAAGGGCAGGTGGGAAGGGCAGGTTCTGTGGTACGGCNGGAGCAGATAAACTTGTTTGAGGACTGCCTTGATTCTCCCACCGGTCCATCATCTAAAAGAAAAGAACAGAGAACATGACTGATGATGGATTCAGCCTAGCTATTTCCCTTGTTACCTCTACAAAAGACTTTCTTGCTTGTGAACTTTTGTCCCCAAGAAGAGTTTGGTACATATGCCTCAAAGGAAAATAACCTCTTTTCTATGTAAGAATGTAGCATAGACTGCTGTAAGTGAAAGTGGTGTCTGGGGTTTGAATGCAAGCTATATAACTTTGCTACATGGTAGCTAGGAATCTTTGGCAAACTCTTCATTTCTCTGATGTTTCTCCTTATAAAATATAGCATGTACCCAGGATCATTTATGGGTATATGTTCAGGAAGAGGGTAATATTTGTTCTTTTCTGAAGATGGTCCTAATTTATTATACCACTTCTCTAAAACAGAAAGCGAAGTAGACTATACATGTTCATTTAACACCTGTGCACATCCTAACCCCCACTTACAGCTGAACATTCCATCACTTGCCCTACAGTTTGTACAAATAGGACCATCTGGGATCAATGGACTACATTCTTCTAGGAAGTGTCATTCACTGTGGGTGTGGGAATGTCTCCCCTAAAATATCTCTGCTAACACTATAGTTAAGTGCTTCCTAATTGGCCATGCATGATTGGTGAGCCTCACCACAGTATAGGGACATATATGAAGCTAGAACTAATACCAGCCATTTAGCAAGAAGGCTGTTGTTATTGCTAGTTTCATCTTTTTCCAACTAGTAGCCCTTCCTTCAAATTCGATGCAGTATGTGTAAAGTGTGATGATGATAACTTCTTGCCTGCAGTTCTGTGCAGGGTCAAAGTATGGTTCTCAGGATCAAAGTCAAATTCCCATTGGGATGTTGGTTCTGCTCACTTTACTCACTTCCTTCCCTGGCTTCCCTACACTCTTTCCTGCCTCTGAAGCTTTGTAGCCCCTCTATTTCTCCTTCTACCTACATCCCTTCTTTCATCTTACCTGAACACTAGATGCAATAGACATCTCCTTTCCTGAAAGAGCTGGCCCAACCATTTGGGTGATCCCAACTTTACTCCCTGCTCCCGGAATCACTTACCACTCTCAGCTATAAGTACGGGTCCCATTTGTAGTAGGTATTCAGAAAGCATTCTTAGTGAATTAATGAACTCATAATTAAAATATGGACACCTAAAAACTGATATGGATATAAAGCTTTCTGTCTCCTACTTCATTTTCTTGCTCTTGTTTTTACACTGGGTNTATTTTGTTCAGGATTCCAACTGCCATTCTTGTCTATCAGTCATCAATACTCTTAAGGCTGGAAGGGATGTGAGTGGCCACATACCCCTGTACTTCCTAGACATGCCATGGGTATCAGCAGTGATCCCTCTGGCCCATCCCCCACACCTGGAACTGTGTCAGGGTTCATGTTGAAACTAAACACAGCAAACTTGGAAATAAGTAGGTTACTGACTCTTAATTCAGTAAGACTGGATTTAAATTGCTTCTGTACAGGATCCAGCCCAAGATCTCATTAGACAGTTTTTATGGTGAGCAAGGATGAGTTCAGCTGTTTCACATTAAACATAATCTCCAGAAGCACAGAGAGGGTAATTGGCTTGCCTGAGGTCCAACAACAGATCTTGGTCAGAACCAACTTATAATTCTAACAGGGCTATTTGTTTAAACCATAACACTTTGGGAACAAATTTCGTAAGTATCATAAAAACTGGAGTTAATTATATCTCACTGGGGCTTTTACTTCTACTTAGTAAAATCCCTTAAATATGCATTTCAAACTTAATAGAGACATTCATATAGAAAGCTCTGCTAAGAGTTTTTCTTTTCATCCATAATGATGACTTTGCTACCATGTACTAGGTTACAATTGTGTCTAAAGGCATGTATTTTTAAAATGATTAGTCTAACTGCTTTTAGGTGTCACATGGACACATTCTAGCTGTGACTTTCTCAGTTCTGGTTCCACANGTAAGATGCAAAAAGCTAAAAAGTAAATACGTTAGATATATGGTCTGAGAGGGTTAACATCCTACTTGCCAACATGGGGCTTCAGGAAATGTACATTTTTTTCATTTTCCACTGTGAGTTTTCTGATATCCACATATGTTTTGCTGGTGTGCATATTACTCATGTATAACCACTGAAGGAACTATGCTTCAGGTGAAATATTGGTATTTCTAAAAACAATCATAAAGCTACAGAACAAATAATGCTTTTGGGCATTTTAGGGGCAAGTTTCTGTGGCAGATTGACTAATTCTACAATTTCTATAGCATGGTGACTGGGAAATTAGTCAAGAGCCCAGCTGACGCTTAGTAAAGCATCCATAACTTCTTGCAATGACATTCATGAAACGCTGTGTCACCCTGTCATGGGTGCTTTAAAAACCAGAGAGTAGAAAACCCGTCTGTCAGAAAGTAGACTTCTGGTCTTCTCCCCCATGTTGCTACTAGTCTACCCTCTCAAAACAGGCTGACCTGGAATCTCCAACCCGGGATGTCATTGACTAAACTTTTACCCTGGCTTAGAGCCACCTGTACTGAGGCTGGAAGATGGGTTCTGCGGACTCCATCTTATTTTCTGAGAGACCTGCGTTCCAGATTCCATGAATACCTTGCATCCAGATCCTGTCCCATTGCCCAGGGCCAGGGGTCATGCTTGTTGTACCTACTATCTTCCTGGTCTTGGGTCATTCACAACTTATTATACTTGCCAGACATTCATCTCTCAACTAGGCATATTGGGATTCTATTGTTTTTATCTCAGCAGTGACCATAACCAGGTTGATATTTGTAAACATCTCCCTAGAGTGAAAATGGAAATGAAGACTTTTTTTATGTGTGGGAGAAGCTTTGCTATCTTTGAACTAATGAACAGTTAATGAATAAATGAATGATTACCTGACACTATGAAATCTCAGGCTCTGAACTATGAGTGGATAGAGAAAACATACAGTCTACACCCAGACATCAAACATTAAAACAGAGAAGCTCATGTGCTTTATCCCCAGTTTCTGATTCTTGGGTGTACACAGGAAAGAGACAGGCTTTCCCCCAACAAAAGCTATTTCTAGAATTTGTTTTCTTCCTTTTGAGAGCAGGATAAACACAGTCTAACAAGTCTAACCTACTCCTGTACTATTTTAGGTGGGCTGGGCAACGAAGGCATTAGGTTTGATCCTATGCCTGAAACATACACCTAGATCCTGCCATGCAAAGACAATGAGAATTCATTATGAGTAGCGTCTTACTTATTAGGTAAAGTCCCCGAGGGCCACTTGGTTGAGACCAAGCAGGAGGCGAGGTCTCATTTAGGACGTTTCCTCACTTTAAATGTGTCATCAGTCTTACTTAGAAGAGGGTGTCTGAGCCCGGACACTGTGGGTATACTGTATTTGTTTCAGACCCACTTAGCACATTGTATTCNTTTTGGGGAGTGCTTTACTTGCACAGGATTTGTGCACTGGCATNTGCTTTCTATGACAGATGTTTATAATTTTTAGCTCAACGTGTTGAAGCACCATTGTAAGCACTTNACATGGATTAACTTAAAATCCCCACAGTGATAGATAAGAGGGCATTACCATTACTTCCATTTTACAAATACAGTCTTTGAGATGCAGAGGTCTTAAGCAGCTACTTTAAGATCATAAACCAATAAGGAAAAGCAGCAGCACTTGAACCCAGGCACTATGCTTAAGAGTCTATACTCTAACCCACTGGGCCTTACACAATACTCTTATGGCCCTTAGTCCAAGGAGTTTTGCATAGATACATGGAGAGCATTAAATCAAAGGCCTTTTATATTTACTNAGCCTGCAATCGGGAAGTCCAGGCCTTAGTTCATGTAAAGATGCACAGGTTCAGGATTAATTGTAGGCTGACTTCTACAAAGCCTTTTTGGGAATTATTGACTATGGGTGTAATTACTATAATGATGGCAAATGCTGTAATTATGCCAAATGACATAATTTGTGTGACTGTGGTACATATAAAGAAATCACTAGATTGCATAATTGTCGCACCATGATGAGGCTGCAAGGTTCCTGGTTAAATCAGATAAAGATGTGTATAACCACAGGTCCCAGATTTGAGTTGGGGATGAAAGGATGAAACTATTTAGAAGCTGGGCAAGAGAAGCCATACCTCATTTCATGCATTTAAAAATACCTCTTTCAAAATTGCATACATCACTAAGTGATTTCCTAAGTTCAAAGCACCCTGCTTTCCTACTTTGATGTATTCCGTAGAGCAGATGAGCAGAGTCTAAATGAGGATCTACTTTGTGAGTTTCCTGCTTTGCTACTGTGCCTGTCTAGCTGTAGGGTTTAGATATTCTATTAGGGTAGCATATTCTAAGTCACAGTAAAAGGAGATCCAGAAAACCAACCCAGCTTAGGAGACTTAGACCGTTGATACTGGCATAGCTTAGGTGTTGAATGTCCATGTACTAAAGACTTGGTCTGGGACCAGCACGCCGGGAAGTAGTGGGACATTGGGAGACGAGCACGCTGGGGTGTGTTAAGAGGACTGTGAGCCCTTAGCCCTTTCCTCTCCCCCTTTGCGCCTTGGCTTGGGATGAAAGGAGGTTTTTTGCCATGAGGTGCTGCTCGTTGTGCGTGCTTTGAGCATCAGGGCCAGCCAATCATAGACNGGAACCCTCAAAACAGAGTCCAAATAAGCCTTTCCTCTTTAGAGGCTAGTTATTATCTCAGGCATTTTGTTACAGTGCTAGAAGCATGACTAACACAAGTTATAGTTCCAACGTTAGGGCAAGTGAAGACTAGCTAACTGCTAAGCTCACTGAGCTAACCTAGCTTTGTAAAATCATTAGTGAAAGTCACTAATTTCCTATGTTGGCATAACATTTTAGCATCTTTAAAAGAGAAGTAGGCCCAGAGAGGTTAGGTGATGGTAGAGCTTNCCTAATATCTGAAGAATATTAGAAGCAATACTCTGAGTGACTGTCATGTTTACAATGTATATTACATAGAATGATATATATACAGTATACACTCAGGATATCTATTATGTATAATTATCTATACAGAGCTAGACTATGTGAATGCATATGCACACATATACTTATTTCTATAGTCATTAGAATGTAAATACAAATGGAAATACAGTTCTTGTGGCCATATTTAATTTGCAGGATAAGCCCTCCAGCCCTATAGTGTGTAGTTTTGAAAACTTAATGTGACTCCCTGACCATATAGTATTTGTGATAGGTTTTAAAGTGTTTTGTCACATCATCCTAATTAATGTTGATGTCCATTTTGTAAATATATTTTTAAAATGGGGATAATCATAGAACTGTAAGATAAGTGATTCTTGTATTGTGGACAATAGAAGACAAAAGGCTGGAATGTGACCACAAACGTGCTTTTTCCGTTGGGTAGAAATGGTCCTCAGCACTAACTGTAAGGCTTATTGTACAGTATATTGTCAGCACTCTCGTGGCTCAGTATACCTCACAGTTCATATGTAACCTGCATTCATCATTTAGAGTGCATTAAAATTAAAACTGTTACCAAATTGTCAGCACATGAGAGTGAAAACAGGTCCTATTTAATGATTTGTTCATAAGTATCCTTAGTATCATAGCTAATGAAATATTTTTTAAAAATCAACTGTAAGAAAGTAATTTTAGTACACAAAATATTTTAAAATGAGCATAATTATGGGAAATAAGATGACATCTTTGTATTCGAGGGCAAGGAAGGTCAGAGGGCACAAAGGCTCTGTCTGATACCCTAGAATCTCAGGGGTGGGAGAACATTGAAGGCCGCTCAACTCCCTGTCTACTTAGTGGGCTTACATAGTAAATAGAATAAAGAAAAAGCACAGGAATTCCAACTTACAGGCTTTGGAGTTTTCCATGGAGAAAAGAAACCTGGAATAAAGAAAACAGTATTTGAACTTNGAAAACATGTCNCACTGACAGGCCCAAATTGCATGGTGTTAAGCTGATCGTATTTCACTTCAGATGAGTTGAGAGCTCCCTGAAGTGAGCGCTGCCCAGCTTTCTTCAAGGAGCTCAGGGACTCTCTTGGGAATTATACCAATGGATCTAAGAACACTTTTCTTCATTTGGCAGCGGAGAATTCTGAGATGCATAAGAGTGAATGGCAATGGCAGACGTCTGCTTTAGGAAGCCCAACCCTGAGCCATCCTCAGGGGTTCTCCAGCATGAGCAGGAGAGATGGAAAGAGTAGAGAGGTAAAAAGGTAGACTTTGAGGTAAATTCCCTGGCTTAGAATAATTTTAAGTTTATAGAAATAATTCTGAGTTTATGGCCTCATTTTATGTACTTTAAAAACAATAAATCTTTGTTATTCCTATATTCAAAAATAATGAATACATCACCACTAACTTAGATCTTATTAAATTTCACATGTTACTGTTCCCCCAACTGATACCCTGCTAGTGCAGGTGTCTATTATCCTGTGCCCCGATGCTAGTACATGCCATGTGGAAGCAAGGCATGTGTTTGTTTCTGAAAAGAAAGGTGAAAACTGCTTCAAAATAACAGTGTTGGAACTGACATACACTGTCCCTAACAATCCAATCCNTAATGTGCCAATCAGAGAAAATTACTTTCTTCTCATATCATATCTTTTTCCCTTCTAACAATTTTTTGCTCATATTAATATTAGGTGATGTCTAATAAGATGTCCAATAAAAATGAAACATTGAGACTGTTCCTCATGCCATGTTTATCATCTTTAAAACCAAGACTGCCAAAATGGGAAGAGATGACAACCATAACTCATTTACAGGAAAACTCTACAGACATTTGGACACAAACTTATCTAGGTGCTTAAGCAATGTAGCTCAGGCATGTAAAAATACTAATTATCCCCCAGTGGCCTGTGGTGGTATTTTATCTATNTCCCCCAATAAAATTTATCTGAGGATCAGAGGAACAAGGTCAGCTGCTAGTCTTACAATGTTAGCACACGCCCTTAATCCTATCTCTGTGACTTCCAGGTCACACTAGGAACAGAGTCAAGCGTGGAGACACACATCTTTAATCCTAACATCAACCATAGAATTCTGGAGGTCTACACAGACAGACAGGAAGTGATGTAGCTAGGCNGAGAGAGCCAATGGGAGAACAGAACAGAAAGGAATATAGGCATAGGAGATATAGAAGTCACTCTCTCTTTTGGAAGCAGTGGCATTGGTAAGGTGAGGCTGGTAGCTGTTCCTAATTCCTCTGATCTCTGTCAGACTTTCACCCCATCTCTGCCTCTGTGTTTTATTTAACAAGACCATTTAGAAATTTGTCTTACAGTGGCCCATTATAATGTACTGATCATCCCTTCCATAAGGAAGAGAGGGGACTGTGCAGTCCAGCGTGTTTTACAGCCTTCTGTGGGACAATTGATCCAGTGTTCAGATGTAAACACCATCCTGATAGAATCAACGTTTGTCCCATATACTCTGTGNGCCTAACTCTGTTTTTGATGTCATGAAATAAATTCTAATCAATGTGTAGTTTGGTTATAAGGACTTATAATTTTTTAAAAAAGAATTGGGGATAAAACTGAAAGATTACACACATTTCTTTCCTTGATCAGTCTATAAAATGCTGAAGACAGCAATATAACCATGAGTTTAAAAGGGGGGAGAAATTAACCCACTCACCATTTATTTTATCTTTTGAGGAATTGCTAATGAGAGTTTTTCTGTTTTTTTTGAGAAAAGATATTGTTTACACATTTTTACAATGTCCAAGCATTCAGATTTCCTTCACTCCTCCTGTGCTGTCTGTTATCAGGATGCTGAGTTATTTGCCAGGTACTGGAAGTGACTCCGACTTTGATGCAAAAGTGCTGAAAGTGTTCTCCGTTAGGGGGCTATTGTCTCCACATGGAACATTATTTTAAAAAAATTATTCTTTCTCCTGTAGAAGGTATATGATCACCTGATCCCTCAGCAGGAGTTATGATGCCAGAATTAGAATGGCCTAAGAGGGGCACGGACAAGGAGACCTATGATAGCTCATAAAGCTTTCGCTCAGGCAAACCACACCACGGGCAGGACCCATGGCTTCTTTACTGTTCTCATTACAGCAGTTTCTGGAATATGTCTACTGCTGAGAAACACTGAGTGGCTGAGGCTGCCCTCTCTAATTATTACCAATGAGGAGTTTGGAGATAGGTAA
>LZPO01008344.1:30337-59811 GCA_001675575.1 Neotoma lepida | reverse complement strand
ACTTGCATTTGGTAAATGTAAGCCATCGGATAATGAGTAAATTCCCACTAAAACCAATTTACTTTCTTCTTGTTTTGATGGATTCATGTGTTTCTTATTAAAATTCATTAAATGAGTTAAGCTCCGCAGTTCCTTTGGATAATTTGTTTAAGCTATGTGAAGTAGGTAAACGGGCAATTTCTTAGTGAAACTGACCTAGGCTAAGCAATGACCTTTTCCTTAAGCAATCAGGGATGAAGCACTGCTGGCGATATTCAATTCGGCCAAGCAATGCATTCAGTATGCATAAAAAAAATCTTATTCCCTCCTACTTTGACCTGAAAGGAGATATTTTCATATTTTTATATATAAAATTTACATACACACGTGCATAATATGGTGTGTGGTAAATTGAGGTTTTCTTTGTAACACTTTAAAATGACTCTTCCATATTTTATACATACAATTAATTTTTGAATAAACACCATGAAATTGTTTTCAAATGTTACTGCTCCCTGCCTTTGATTATTATAAAGAGAACACACAATCTGACCATTTCAAGAAATCTCAATGAGCATCAGAAAGGATAAGTCTGAACAGGTCTTTTGATAAAAGCAAGAGATTAAAAGCAAACTAGGAAGATGAATAGCTTCAAACAGAAAGGAAAGTAAGAGTGAGGCTCAATCAGGGTAAAGTGTGCTGGAAGAAAATATGATCAACTACAGAAGCCTTTTTTGAAATCTGCTAAAAATTAAAGGTTTATGTGTGTATGTTTATATGTGTGTATTATATATGTATGAAGATAGGCCAGAAAAGGGTGTGAGACCCCCCCATCCCCTCAGAGCTGGAGTCACAAACACTTGTGAACCTGCTAGGAACCAAACTCAGGCCTCTGGAAGAGCAGCAGGTGCTCTTAACTGTCAAGCCATCTCTCCAGACCCAACAAAGGCATTCAGTCTGTGCTACAAACAAGTCTAGGGGCAAAGAGAGAAAGCTGCTTGGGTTTGTGGCACGCCATAAACACTCACAAAGAAAATAAAGTTTATCAATACTTTTTAGTAGAAAAAGCCAAGCTCTGAGAATATTTTGCATGGATGATATAGGTTTAAATGGGAAATATGAAACAGGAAAGAATAANCTAGGGTAGGGAGGCCAGGGTAGAAAAGGGAAACTGGAGATACAGATAAACTAAAGACTTTTAAAAAATATGGAAAGCTACCAGTTTTAGTGCAGAATTCTACCAGACTTTTAAAGAAGAGTTAATGCTAATACTCTTCAATTTATTCCACAAAATAGAAACAGAAGAAATACTGCCCAATTCGTTTTGAGGCCACATTTACCCTGATACATAAAACACATAAAGACCTAACAAAGANAGAAAATTACAGAGCACTTTCCCTTATGAACATAGATGCAAAAAATTCTCAATAAAATACTTGCAAACTGAATCCCAGAACACATCAAAAAGATCATCCACCATGCTCAAGTAGACTTTATCCCATAGATGCATGGATGGTTCGACATATAAAAATTGATAAATATAATCCACCATATAAACAGACTTGAAAGACAAAAACCACATGATCATCTCATTAGATGCAGGAAAGAAAGGCCTTTGACAAAATCCAACACCCCTTCATGATAAAAGTTTAGGAGACATCAGGAATACAAGGGACATACCTAAACGTAATAAAAGTAATATATAGCAAGCCGATTGCCAACATCAAATTAAATGGAGAGAAACTCAAAGCAATTCCACTAAAATCAGGAACAAGACAAGATTGTCCACTCTCTCCATACCTATTCAATACAGTGTTCGAAGTTCTAACTAGAGCAATAAGACAACTAAGGAAAATCAAGGGGATAAAATTGGAAAGGAAGAAATCAAAGTATCTCTATTTACAAATGATATGATAGAACACATAAATGACCCCCAAAACTCTACCAGGGAACTCCTACAGCTGATAAACACCTTTAGTCAAGTGGCTGGATACAAGATTAACTAAAAAAAAATCAGTAGCTCCCCTATATATAAATGATAAACAGGCTGGGAAAGGAACCAGAGAATCAACACCCTTTACAATAGCCACAAATAATATAAAATATCTTGTGTAACTCTAACCAAGCAAGTGAAAGACCTGTATGACAAGAACATCAAGTCTTTGAAGAAAGAAACTGAAGATATCAGAAGATGGAAAGATCTCCCATGCTCATGGATTGATAGGATTAACACAGTAAAAATGGCAATCTTACCAAAAGCAATCTACAGATTCAATGCAATCCCCATCAAAATTCCAACACAATTCTTCATAGGTCTTGAAAGGGTGATTTTCAGTTTCATATGGAAACATTGAATAATAAAAGGACTGCTGTAGGTATCACCATCCTCAATTCAAGTTGTACTACAAAACAATAGTAATAAAATCCATATGGCACAAAAACATGTTGATCAATANAATTGAATTAAAGACTTAGACATAAATCCATATACCTCTGGACACATGATTTTTTATAAAGAAGTCAGAAATACACACTCGGAAAAAAGACAGCATCTTCAACAAATGGTGCTGGTCAAACTGGATGGCTACATGTAGAGGAATGCAAATAGATCCATCCATATCATCCTGCAGAAAACTCAATTCCAAATGGATCAAAGTCCTCAACATAAAACCAGATACACTGAACCTAATTAAAGAGAAAGTGGGGAACTGTCACAACACGGTCCATGAATGCAGTTGTGTGAGGAGATTGCTGAGTGCTTCTGAGAAAACTCCAAGAAAACAAGTCTTGTGACCTCAGTTTTTCAGACCACAGAATTGTTCTTGGAATGTGTTTCCGTGCTCCTCCCAGATGTANCAGATAGGAGTGAGTTTACTTCAGCTGTTGGCATTCATGTGTTTCTATGGAAAAACATGTTTTTGCCAAGTTCAGCTTGTCCTTGTGATTGTATACTTTACTTAGGTGACACTTCTTAACCCTCAGAGTATAAATTGCCTGATGCTCTGAATAAATTTGGCTATTGCATGGGACTTTAGTTTGTTCCATTTTTAGGCCCTCACTCTCCCAGGTTCACACTGCCCAACTAGAGTTGTAAACAGGGCATAGGCTTGAACTCAATGGCGTAGGAAAAGACTTTCCAAACAGAACATCTAATGCACAGGTACTAAGATCGACAATTAATAAATGGAACCTCACGAAGCTGAAAAGCTTCTGCCTGGCAAAAGACACCATTACTTGGATAAATTAGCAGCCTGCAGAATGGAAAAAGATGTGATAGAGGGCTAATATTCAACATATATAAAGAACTTAAAAAAACTAAACTCTGGATATCAAACAAACAAACAAACAAACAAACAAACAAAACAGAAAACCAATTTAAAATGGGGTACAGATCTAAACAGAGAATTCTTAAGAGAGGAAATTCAAATGGCTGAGAACACTTAAAGAAATATTCAACATCCTTAGCCATCAGGGAAATGCAAATCAAACTACTTTGAAATTCCATCAGAATGTCTAAGATCAATAAAATAAATGACATCTCATGATGGTAAGAATGTGGAGCAAGGGGAACACTCCTCCATTGCTGGTGGAGTGCAACCTTGTACAGCCACTATGGAAATCAGTGTGGAATTTCCTCAGGAAGATAGGAATCTATCTACCTTAAGAACCAGTTATACTACTCTTGTGCATATACCCAAAGGACGCGTCATCCTATCACAGAGACACTTGCTCAACCATATTCATTGCTGCTCTATTCATAATGGCCAGAAACTGGAAACAACCTAGGGGTCTTTCAACAGATAAACAGATAAAGAAAATGTGGTACATTTACAAAATGGAATTTATAAAGTGAAATCATGAAATTTGCAGGTAAATGGATGGAGCCCCATCCTCAGTGAGGTATTCTAGATCCAAAAATATAAATATGGTATGTATTTGCTTATGTGTGGATATTAACTATTAAATCAATGATAAGCAAGCTAGGTATAGAGTGAAGGACAAGGGGGAAAGGTAAATCTCCTTAGGAAATAGAAAAGACAGTTACAAATGGATGAGGGGGTTCTAGAATGGAAGGATCAAACTTGCAAGGGGAGTGAAGAGGGAAATGACAAAGGGAACATAGGGAGAGACAGCTAAAATTNGGGCCATTTGAGGGGCAGTATGGCAACCAAATACAGTAGAAGCTTCCTAAAATATATACATATATAAAGGTGATCTAAATGAAATCATCAAATAATGGGGGAAACAGAGCCCCAACTGCCATCTCTTGTCACTAAATGAACTTTCCAATACTGGGAATGGGTTTATATCTAACTGAGTTGTTGGGTGTTGCCAAGACTATGGGTTGCTCACCACAAACTGACAGCAAGGCTCTATTGCTGAAGACAACACCTAAACAACTCATTGAACACAGAGAAGTCAAGCTGGTGTGCACCTAGAGCCTTTACCTCTACAGGCTCGTGTTCTTGGTACCAGNAAGTACTTGACATACTGCTAACGAAGAAATGTAAAGATCGATCCAGCTATAAAACCTTCGATNTACAACAGTGTCCTATCTTCAAGATGTGTTAGTGCAATGATGGCCCAGAGTTTGTGGGGTTAACCAACCACTATCTGGTTTGATTTAAGGCCCACTCCATGAGATAGAACCTGAAAGGGAAAAATCAGTAGCCCTCTTGAGAGACACCCCCCCACCTATCTAAAGATATTTGCTGACCAGTAGTTGTAGAGCTGACTAGAGATTGAACTTATGTGAAGACAGGGCTGGAACAATAAATATATATATCCTGGACTTGGCAAAACAGGATATGGGAAGTCATGGATTCAGCTGACCAAAGATTGAACNCATGTGGAGATAGAACTGGAACAATAAATCTAAATGTATATATCCTGGACTAGGCAAAACAGGATTTAGGGAGCAAAAAATTTATGTCTCTGTAGATACCCTGCATCCTGTCAGCCACTAGTAATTTCACGCTTATAGTTCAGCCAGTAACTTCAAAGAACTACCTCACNCATAGCCCCCTCATCCAATCCCAAAATATGTGACCCTCTGCACGTAAACCTTTCCTTTATAAACCCCTTGAAGTGAGTGCTCAGGACTTCCTCCCTCTCTTGCTGTAAGGAGACATTGGACAAAATCCCTGCTTGGGCTTGAATAAAGAAACCTTTTGTTCTTGCATTGGAAATTGACTCCTTGACTCCTTGGGTGTCTTCTTGGGTGTGTGTGTGTGNGNGGGTGCTTATGATGTGGGCACAACACAACCCACACCTGATGCTGCTTGGATGAACAAGAACCTGAGACTAGACAGCCCAGGGACCTAAGGTAGAACCAGATAACCCTGTTCTACTAAAAGAATGTAGCCATAAAATGACTCCTGATGGCATTCTGCTACACTCATACATGGCTGGCCTTGCTCAGCCATCATCAGAGAAGCTTCCTCCTGCAGCAGATGGGAACAAATACAGAGACCCAAAGCCAGAAAATATGCAGAACGGGAGACCTTGGAACACTCAGCCTTAGTCAGGATGTCCTCATCAAATCCCTCCCCTCAGGGTTCGGGGATCCCTACAGACAAGGGGGCAGGAAGAGTGTAAAAGCCAGAGAGCGTGGAGGACACCAAGGAAACAAGGCCTTCTAACTACAGCAGGATCCATGCACATATGAACTCACAGAGACTGAGGCAGCATGTATAAGGCCTACATGGGTCTGCACTGGATAGGTCTCCAGAGCTCAAAGAAGAAGTGGACAGATGCCCCCACCCATAACACAGAAGCTATGTCCAATTGATAACCACTTGCAAATTATAATTTAGTTTACTCCAAGGGAATTTCACTGGGAAAACAAACCATTCTTAAGGGTAGACTGCATGCCCAGCCTTCCCTTCAGATGGCCAACCGAAAACAAACTCAGTGACATCTTGGAGGTTTTTTGTCTCATAATATCCTGTCAGGGCTTTTTCTTTTTTTATTTCATCATTTTCACACACACACACACACATATATATATATACACGTATGTATGTATGTATGTATGTATGCATATACATTTTTTACCCTATAGGTCTTTTATGTATATATTATGGCTTCTAGTCTTGTTTTTTTTAAATGGGATTCCTGAGTGTATGAATGAGGGGGTCTGTATCTCTCTCTCTCTCTCTGCTTTTTCTTGTCCTCTTTTCTTCCTGTTTGTTTTGTCCCATTCTGATGTGTTTGTTTTATCTTATTATTAATTTTTAGAAGCCTGTTTGTCTTCTAATGAGAGACAAAGGAGGTAGATCTGGATGGGAGGGGAGGAGTACCGAGAAGGGAAACTATAATTAGGATATATTATATGGAAAAAAATGATTCCCAATAAAAGAAAAAAAAATAAACTTACTATCACATAAGATTCCTAAAATGTACACATACTGTGGTGGTTTGAATGAAAATGGCCTCCTACAGGCTCATAGGGAGTAGCACTATCAGGAGGTGTGGTCTTATTGGAGCAGTGTGGCTTGTTGGAGGAAGTGTATCAATGGGGACAGGCACTGAGGTTTCAAAAGCTCAAGCCCATTCTAGTGGCTCACTATTTCTTCCTGCTGCCTGCTGATCCAGATGCAGAACTCTTGGCTCCTTCTCCAGTACCATGTTTGCCTGTGTGTCACCATGCTTCCCACCATGATGGCATCCCTCAACCTCTTTCAGAGAAGTTTCTGTTTGAATTAATGATCAACACAGAGACTCACACTGGTTAAAGTGCAGAGAATAAGAGACCATAGAATGTTCAGCCCTAAATGGAACATATATACTGCATCCCCTCTTCTCAGGGATCTTGGTAGAAGAAGGGGCAAAAAGAATGTAAGCGGTGATAGATGACCCCAAGGCAACAGTGTCTTCTAAACACAGCAGGGCAGCTACACATAGGAACTCACATACTGTGACAGCATGGACAAGATTGTGTATACCCAAGCCAGACTAAATCTCAGCACAAAGAGAAGTTAGGCACAAAGTTCCACCTCCAGCCAAGGAGCTATTGGTAATTATTAGCTACTGGGTGAGGCAGGATCGGTTTTCTCTAAGAGCAGCCCCTAATAAATCAACCAGGAATATCCGGGCAGCACAAATTGGTCTTGTTTGGGGAAAAAGGGACACAAAGTTGGGTAGGAAGAGAAGTGGGATGGTTCTGGGAAGAATTGAGGAAGGAAGAGTGAATATGATTAAAACATGTCAAATGAAATTCTCAAGGAACTAATAAAAAAATAAAATGACCCATGCCCTGCATTAGGCTTGTTATTTTTTGAGAAACCTAACTAAAAGTATTGTAAGACTAGACTACATACGTCTGAAGTTTCACCCAACACTAAGTAAATATCTATAGGGTTGTGGACATCTTACAAACACTGTAAAGTCAACATAGCAAAAAAAGGAAACTTAGAGTTTTCCTACCAAGTCTTCTTTTTAGTCTTATTTTGGGAAATTTTGCTTGTCACATTTAGTTTTTAAGAAAGGCAACAGAAAGACAATTTATCACCAAATGCTATGCATTTCATCTCCAAATGCTATCTCAAACCTTCTCCCCACCTCCCTGGCCATCNTGATGATCTACACCCTGTTATCTCTGCTTCAAATGAAGCATTGATGACTATGACAATTTCTTGAAGGAAATAATGCTTCACAATCCTTTATGAATTCCCTTTTATCTCAATAAAACAAAACCTATGAGTCCTGAGTAAACTGGCCCCTACCTACTTTCTAGCCACCCCATTTTGATTCCATCCCTGGAGTTGGTTGAGTGAGGCAGACTTTTCAAACCACAGGGCCTTTGCACAAACTCCTTCATGTATCTACCCTTTGTCAGTCTTCACTCTGCTACTTCTGACTCATTTGCGTGGCAGCCTAAATATCATCTTTTAAGGAAAATATTCCTGACCTTGGATTTTCATCAAGTTTCCTTCTATGTTTCCATTGCAGCCCATGTTTGTCCTGGACGTGGCACTCATTCCTGTTTGTGCTTATGTTTTGTACTCATATGTGTACAATGTATTTAATGTTTGTCTCCCTTAAGAGAGTGGGGGTGGTTATTTAATTCCCCATATTCCTAATGGTCCAGTAAAATGTCAAGGCTAAGAGGGATGTTAGGGCTAATGTGGTGAGGTCTGGAATACAGAGAAAGGCTTTCAGCTGGGTATGAGATAGCCATATTGACTAGATAAGAGATAGGAGAGAGCTCCTGGAGGACATCTGGATAGACCCTACAAAGCCCCAGCCCCAAAACACATGCAAGGCACTGCTATCCTTTCACATCTTAAAAAAAAAGATTTATTTATGTGCATGTGCCTGTATGCACTTATGTGTACCACCTGCATGCAAGTGCCTACCACAATCTGAAAAGGGAGTTGATTTATCTGTAACTGCAGTTACGGGTATCTCCAAGTAGNCTGATGTGAGTGTTGAGAACTGAACCTGGATCCTCTGCTACAGCAGAAAATGAACTTGGCTGCTGAGCCATCTCCAACCCCACTTCACATATTCATAATTTTGGATAAGACAGCTTCTAAAATGCCTACACCTATTTATTCTAGGAAGGAGACTATCCAAGATGACCTTGTAGACAAGGAGCTAAATATGAGGCAGCCAAGGAAAATTGTAAGTACATCTTGGTAGCTGGTATGAGAGTTAGCTCTCCACAGGCAGTAAAGACAAGGGTTCATGGTAAACTATAAGCTGGTCATGTAATCTGGAAACAGAGTACACTTTCACTAAGGGCTAGCAGACTGCCAAATTTGAAGACCAGTAACACCTGCAAAGTTGGCAACTGGCAGTGCCAACCAATGCTGGCAACTGCCAGCTTACAAGCAAAGGTCAGCAGCTAACAGAGCACATCAGATATGGGCAGAGAGGTGATTTTGATGTGTGTCACCCCCTCAACTGTATGAACATCTCACAAGCAGCATGTGATTACAAGCAGCATGTGATTATCTTCCTAGTTGGGAAAAGGGGACATGCCAATGTGCAGACACCCATTGACATGACCCAAAGTATGCCCAGAGAATAAATATCTGTAGAAATTGCCTCAGTGTTTATCTAATCCTATCTTCTGTTTCTAATAAAGCTCTTTTACAAACTCACCATTTGTTGTTCAAGAAATGTGTTCTTTGAGTTCAGGGGACAAAACCAGGGGCCATTAACTCAGTGGAAGCTTTGGTGACTGTGATAATCAGCACTCTGGTCCCTGAGTTAACTCTATCTGACATGAGAAAGTCTTCATCATTCTCAAAGACTCCCCCACCAACTTTTCTGTTTCCTGAGTACCTAGCTAATAATAATAGCCAAATGAAAAAAGTAATGTTGAAAGAGTGAGGACATAGGAGAGAGAGTGAGTCACAGAACAAGAGGAATGATGATCANGGTGGCTTTCTGGGGCAGGGAGGTGTGGCTTGAAGTCCTTCAGTAGTTGGCTCCATCTCTGGCAATAAGCAGTGGTACTGGGAATAGGGATCTAATGAGTCTCTGTGGTGGTTTGAAAGAAAATGGCCCCATAGGCTCACAGGGAGTGGCATTATTAGGAGGTGTGTGGTCTTGTTGGAGTAGGTGTGACTCATTGGAGGAAGTGTGTCACTCGGGGCGGGCTTTGAGGTCTCAGATGCTGGAGCCAGGCCTAGTGGTTCACTGTCTCTTCCTGCTGCCTGCAGATCCAGGCATAGAATTCTCTCCAGCACCATGTCTGCCTATATGCTGCCATGCTTCCCACCATGACGATAATGGACTAAAAACTGAACTGTAAGCCAGCCCCAGCTAAATGTTTTCCTGTATAAGAGTTGCTGTGCTCATGGTGTCTCTTTACAGCAATAGAAACCCTGACTAAGACAGTCTGGTTACTCTTAAAATGATGTAGTGAAATTGTGGTGCATGAAGACTGAAGTCCTCCGAGTTTGCACTACCATAGGTGATGTGTTTGGAAATGATGAGCCATGTAATGAGGCAGTTACTAGAAACAGTAGATGGAATACGATTGAAACAAGGCTTGGAGTGCTTTGTCAGGCAGCGTGCCGTGGCTGCAGTTCAATCGCTAAGGCAGAGGCAGAAGTCAGATTTCTGGGGGTCTGAATGAATGGAAGCTGAGGAAAGCTGGAAAACAAATGGCTATGGGAGTTGAAGAAACAGCATCATCTTCAGTGGCTATGGAGACATTCTGATAGGTGTGGGTAAGCACACTTCCATTCAGACATGAAGGAATCTGAGCAGAGGTAAGGCCTGAGGACTGAGGAGAGAGAGAGGAGGAACCAGAATTGAACACAAGGAGATGAGAGAGGATGTCATCTAGAGCAGAGAGAGATGTACCCCAGACCTTGTCAGGAGTTGAACAAATCTACAGGGGCTAACGCCCTGTCCCAGCCATAGGATGTCTGCCACACAGGGCAGGCATGGGACCAGGTAAGAGAATCGACTTACAGAGGCTGAAAGAGGCAAGGCCAGTGAGGTCTGTAAGAGTGCAAGCTAGGGAACAATGGCAAGGAAGTGCCTCAGAGAGTCCAGTGGAGAGAGGTTTTGCACACAGAATATGGTGGGAAACTAACCTCCGCTTTAGTTCCTGCTCCCTGCTTCACTCACTACGTGCTGTGCTGTTCATGGGAGGGCACTTCATATCAGGGNCAGCCTTCGGGTACTGAGACAGACCGTAGGTTTGCTTGATGTATTACAGCTGCTGGTTGAGCAAGTTCCCTAACCTCATAAAGTCTTAGATTTCTTATATATAACAGAGAGGATACTATAGTGAGAAGCAAAAAATATCTTACACTTTGTTAATTTAGATTTTTATAGTTCTACTTACTGTTTCTGGAGTATTTTGAATTCCTTTTCTACAGAGTAGAGGACTGTTTTTTTTAGCAACTGCCCAATCACTTGTTGCCGTAATAGATGCGTATTATTTTCTTTCTTAGTTTAGACTTTTTTCTTGCATTTATGCTACCGTTGAAGTTCTTTCAAGCTGTCATTTGCTGTATCAATTTTATTTATTCTGATTGGCTTTGTGTATTCTTTCAATCATTGTTTTCATCTTATAAGCATTTGTCATTGAGTGCCCCTGATTCTGCTGAGTAACTCATTTTAACCTCGCTATCCCTGTGTTCTCTGACAGACCATGCCCTCAGTTACAATGTTATTATTGTGCTTTTATGAATTGGTTCTGACTTTGCATTTTCTTTTAACTTTTTATGCAATGATAATTCTTACATTTACCTAACTTGGCTGATTTTAATGCTTACCACAGTTCGCTGTATGCCACTGCTTCATCTTTGAAGTCCTTTGGTGGACATCCTCAGATATTTTTTTTTTCAAAAATAACATGTTTGGTGTGGCAAGCAGAAGTGTGGCTTCTCAAATATGCCTACACTATAATCCTTAGATCCGTTGTGGATGCTATTTTACAAGGCANAATAAATTCGCAGATACTCTTGAAACTGAGGGCCTTTAGATGGAAGGACAGCATAGATGCTGTCCACGTGGGCCCAGTCTAACCATGGGATTCCTCAAGAGTGGAAATACCTTGGCTGGGGAAGGAAAGAAGGCAGGATGGGCTAGAACATCAGAGAGGACTCAATTTGCCATTGCTAGTGTTGACAGAGGAATGGCATCAAAATCTACGACAAAGGGGGCCTCCAGAACATGGAAAAGAAAAGGTTCAGGAAGGATACTGACAACTGGATTCNGCTGGGTGAGAGCTGTGGTGGGCAGTGTTAACTGTCACNTTGATGGGGTTGAGAATCTCCTGGGACATGGGCTCTGGGCATGGTTGTGGGCATTAACATGTTTACTTGTTAGTTGAATGGCCAGAGGATCCTGAACTGTACATAATGGAGGAAGTGAGCTGAGCACAGTGCACTTTCAGCGTTCTGCTGACTTGAGGCTAAGGACTAGCTGCTTCCCTCATGCTGCTGCTGCCTTAACTCCACCATGAATTTTACCTTGAATTGTGAGCTTCCTTAAGTTGTTGTGTTGGACATTTTATCATAGCAACAGAATAAAACAAGACGAGATCCTTGTTGGATGTCTGACCTAAAACAGGGTAAGATAAGTCTGGGTTGTTTTAAACAATCAACTTTATAAGAGTTAACTGTTACACAGCAAAAATAGAACACATACAGAGCTGGCATGCTTTCTAAGCACTTGTGAATGTTGGTTTTATAATAAATGAAACCTCATATAATTTTCCTTCAGGCCCTGGGAGATTTTCTGTTGTCTTCCAACATTTAGGATGCAGAGGACAAGTTTTATTTGCAAGCCACCTTTCATGTTACTCCCTGAATAAATGTATGTTTCTTTGAAATCCTCTAAATAACGCTATATATCATCATAACATGTCCAGTTCTGATTTTGCACTCATTAATCTGTGGAATATGGTCCATGCATTCTCTTGCAGTGTCTCTGATGTCTTCCTCCTCAAGATGTGGTCCAAGAGTCTGAAGCATCAGTGTTACCTGGGAACTCATTAGAAACCCAGAATCCCAATGAAAATGGAACTCAAATCTTAAATATTCTTGATAAAAAACTTAGAGTAAAAAACAAAGACACTTTAGAAATTATGCAGGTACATGGAAACTGAATGTGTTTGAAGAAATCAAAAGACAAAGTTCTTAAAAGAAATGAAAACAAAAACATAATATAGCAAAACTTAGGGGATACAGAAACAGTTTATGAAGGAAAGGGGGAACTTACAGTGATACAGACTTAGATGCTCATGAAAAAAACAAGCAAATGAACAATAACAAAAAAGCCAAAAATGTTTTTTTAATGCTGCATCTTGAAGAATTAGAGAAGCAAAATCAAACCAGACATTAAGTAGTGAGTAGAAGAGAAGAGACAAAACCAAAGATTAGAACAGAAATAAGCAAAATAGAGACTAAGTGAAAATCACCATCAGAACAGAGTTGAGTTTTTGAAGATAAAAATCAACAAATCTGAAACTAGACTAAGCAAGAAAAGAGACAGAAGGCAAAATTACAGATGAAAAAGCAGACATTATTACTGGTACCATAGTAACCAGCTGCTACCATAGTAACACAATTATATAGGGATTACTATGAAAAACTATTTGCCAACAAACTGGAAAACCCAGAAGAAACAGACATTTCTGGATACTTACTGACAAACCAAAATTAACTGTGAGAGAAAGAACCCAAACTAACCAAACACCTGACCAACTGACTGAACAAACAAANGAACGGACAAAACCGTGAATGATCAGTGACTGGCAGTAATACTGAACCAGTTCTTAAAAAGTTTCCCAATGATGACAGTCGTAGGCCAGGTGGTTTCGCTGCTGAATCTTACCAAACTTTTAAAGATGAACTAGTGCCAGTTCTCAAACTACTCCAAACAATTGAAAGAGAAGAACTCTTCTAAATTCTTCTATGATCCTAGCATTGTTGCCCTGTTCCCAAAACTAGACAGGGTTACCTCCATTAAGTAAATAAACAGAAGAAAGAATAAGAAATTGCCTCAAACAATAAATCAAAGGCACAGGAAGACCAACACCTGAGGTTGTCCTCTGCCNTCCCCCAAATTCACAAAAAGAAGATTATTCATCATGATCACGTTGGTTTCATCCAAGGGATACAAGTGATTCAATACATTATCATCTCAACAATGTAGAAAGAAACATTTGACAATACTTAACATTTCTTGGTGATGTAGTCCCTGAATAAACTGAGAATAGAAGGACTCACCTCAGTAAGACAATAACTGTACATGTGAAGCCCACAGTCAACATCATATTGGTTGGGGAAAAGNTGAAAGCATTTCCTCTAAGCATGACTAAGATAAGGACATCTACTTCACTGTTCTTACTCAATGAGAAGTTTCAGCTAAAATAATTAGGCAAAATAAAGAAAAAAGATATAAGTAGGAAGAGAGGAAGTCAAATCATCTATACTTGTGGATAATAAGATTCTGTGTATAGATAAACCTAAAGATTATTAAAAGACATGAGACCTTGCAAATGAGTAAAGAAGCGGGATACACAGCATACATACAACAATCAGTGTTTTTTTATATGTTAATAGTGAATTTCATGAGAAAGCAACTGTTTTAGTTAGGCTTTCTATTGTTATGAAAAGACACCATGACCATAGCATCTCTTATAAAGGAAAACATTTAACTGGGGTGGCTTACACGTTCAGAGGTTTAGTCCATTATCATCATGGTGGGACATGGCAGCATGCAGGCAGACATAGTGCTAGAGAAGGAGTTCTATATCTTGATCTGCAGGCAGCAGAAGGAGACTGTAGACCTTAAAGCCCCACAGTGACACACTTCCTCCAACAAGGCCACACCTCCTAATAGTGCCACTCCCTATGGGCCAAGCATTCACACACATGAGTCTTTGGGGGCCATACCTATTCAAATCACCACAGCAACCATGAAAGCAATTTCACTCACAATAGTTACAAAAGTATTAAAATACCTAGGAATAAATCAAGAAAGTGAAAGACCTATACAGTAAAACTGTGAAATTTGAAAGAACTTGGGAGAAAGGTGTGAGCAAAGTGGACTTCCCACCATCATGAGTTAGAGCCCAGGAGTTTGGACCTCATCAGCTTCACTAATGCTTGGGTTTATTAAAATACACCAGAGGAAAAGGTGGAGCTATCAGGGCTCTGTTGAGGCCCATTAAGAGAAAGCTACTTTCTCTTGGTCAGGGGAATGGAAATTATCTCTGGCCCTTGGTGGAGACATGACATTCGGATCTGCTACAAAGATTAGAACACTGTACACAATTTTCTTCTCTCTTAAGAGTTAATGCTTAGGAGACCTGTTCAGGATGGCTGATCCATCCAAGACTATGCTGAGGAAATGGGAGGGATTATTATTCCCTCAATGAGATAATGTAGCTGGGCGGTGGTGGCGCACGCCTTTAATCCCAGCACTCTGGAGGTAGAGGCAGGCGGATCTCTGTGAGTTCGAGGCCAGCCTGGGCTACCGAGTGAGTTCCAGGAAAGGTGCAAAGCTACACAGAAAAACCCTGTCTCGAAAAACCAAAAAAAAAAAAAAAAAAGAGATAATGTCCTATGTTCTCAGAACAACTTCCCCCGTCAGAAGTGTGCAGACTTTCCATCATGTAGCAGGGTGCAGCCTGCTCAGTTCTTTTTCCTCCTTTCTTTCAGATTTTGGCCAAAGCTTAAGATGTGCTTTCCTTGGTGCTCCAGGCTTTCTCACTCTTCCTATGAAGCTACCCCCACCTCCATATTGCTGCTTGCTGACCTCTGTTGTTGAACCTGCCTGTTTCCTTGGACCCTAACTCATGCCATTTCTTTTTTGGTTTTCTCCATGTCCTTCCTCCGGGCAATTTGTGGGCCTTGTTTTTCTCTCAATCTCTAATCAAATTTTCCTAATCTTTTGAGCCCATTTCCAAATTCTTTCATTAATAGGACTGAAAAAGGGGAAACTCCAGTTTCCATGATGACAATGCCATCTATAAGTTACTTTTCTCATAGCTAACCAATACCCGACAAAAGCAACTTAAGGGGGGAAAGGGCTGAAATTGGCTCACCGTTTTAGAGATACAGTTCAGCATGGCCAGGAAGGCATGCCAGAGGTGTGTGAGGCTGCTAGTCACAGTGTATCTCCAGCCAGGAAGCAGAGAGCAGTGTGTATTGATGCCCAGTTTACTCTCGTCATTTCATTTAGTCCAGAATGCTAGCCTATGAAATAGTGTTGCCCACATTTAGAGTGAGTCCACCCACATCAAAACCAAATTCTAGAATCCTCACAGATATGTCAAGAAGTCTGTCTAGATTCTGAGAAGTTACCAGTATTACAACATCAACTATCACATTAATATAAAATATCTAGAAATCCTATGCAATCCTCATCAAAAATACTAATGATCTTTGTCATGGAAACAGAAAAAAATCCTAACATTCATGTAAGAGAGCTAGAAGAGCCAAATTAATCTTGAGCAAAAAGAACACAGCTAGAAGCATAATAATTTTGATTTCAACACATATGGCAGAGCCATGCTAGACAAACACATAGCATGAACATAAAAATAAATACAGCCCAAAGCAACAGAGCAGAGATCAAGGAAATAGCTCAAATTTCTACAAGTAATTGGTTCTAGACAAAGGTGGCAAAATGTAACTCAGAGAAAGGATTGCCTCTTTAGGGAATAGTGCTTGAAAAACCGGATGTTCGTATGCAGAAGCCTGAAACTTGACCCCACCCCCTTACTTCTTACGAATTATAAAATCAACTCAAAATGGATCAAAGACTCAAATGTAAGCCCTCAAACTCTGAAACTACTAGAAGAAAAGAAAGAGGAGAAGTACCTTAAGACGATGGTCTAGGCAACAATTTTTTTAGATAGGCCCCTCAAAGCAGTGGAAACAAAAGCCACAGTTGGCCAATGGTATTTTGTCAAGCTACACAGATCTGAAGAGCAAATGAAATAATCAGAAGAGCCAAGAGAAACCCTAATACATGGAGTAAATAATCAACAGTTTTTAATTTGGCAGAGGGTTAATAATCAGAGAAGATAAGGAACTAAAACAATTTAACAATCAAAACCAAATAATCCAATTAAAATGGCCAATTAATCTGGACAGATACATCTCCAAAGATGAAATACAAGGGGCAAACAACTATAAGAAATGCATTAGTCACCAGGGAACCATATGAAAGCTACAATGAGATATTAGCTCACTCAGAATGGCTATTAACCACCACTGCCCTTTGTCCAGTGAGGAGCAAGCAAGCAAACAACAACCCAAACAAATGCTGGCAAAGAAGCTGTTGGTGGGAATGAAAATCAGTAGAGCTATTATGACACAGTAAGAGCTATCATGTGATCCAGTTATTCCACGTCAGGGTATATACTCAAAGGAGATGAAAGCAGCACCCCAAAAGGATGTTTGTAAACCTACTTTGGAGGGCACAGTCACAATACCTGAGATAGAGAATTAGCCGAAGGGCTAGTAAGGAAAATGTGGTAGTATACAAAAGTGAGAATTACTCATCCCTCAAGAGAGATGAAATCCTGCCATTGCAGCAAAATGGATAGAACTGGAAGACATATTAAGTGAACTAAGCAAGACTCAGACAAGTACTACAACCTCTCATACATGGAAGCTAAAAGAAAGTTGCTAGGAAAGTAGAATAGTGAATAGTAGGGACTCAGAAGGGATGTGTGTGTGTGTGTGTGTGTGTGTGTGTGTTAGGGGAGAGAAGGGGTGGAAAGGGTGATTGGATCGAGTCAGAGTACACTATAAACACCTACTGGAAATATCACTAGATTCCATTAATACACACAGCTAATGCATGTTAAAAGAAAGAAAGAAAGAAAAGGAAGAAATNTAGAATGTCAGACAAGGCATGAATCAATCTGCAGTTTTANCAAGACCCCTGGGTGATCCNTATGCTAAGAAGTGCCTACTGAAGGATATTCAATTACTTGTAGATTTGATCCTGACTTTTAAATCAGGTCTTCTAACTTCTTTGTCCTTTTACTTTCCAACATTAGAAGTTGTCAAAAGAGGGCCATGCCTTTCTCTNTCTTCCAAAGGCTCACCCTTTACTGCTTTATGCCTCCTCTGGTAACTGGTGTGCCACCTCCTCCCTGTACCCCATATATAAAACATATCACTGCTAGGAAAGTATTGTGCTAGTGAATGCTGCTGCGCCAGAAATGGGGCCTGCTGCTCACAGCTGGGGCTCTCCCAGGGTGTCTGAGTCCTTAATTCTTGCACTATGAATCCTTCCTACTGTTGCTGCTAATCAAACNATTTCTGAAGGTAATTTCAAGCCCCCAATTTGCCCATTTTGTCTTCTTTCCCTTCCATCAAGCACAACTTTCATGCATCGCATCTTAGACTACCTTCTCCATTTTCATGTTTTTTTTCTGAGAGTTGCTTCTTCCCATAGCTGAGGAATCTAAACACATTTTATCAGTTTCTCTTTTTTCTTACTGCAGTAAATAATTTCAGTATCCTGCTCTGTAAGGTTAATTATTCCTTTCTAAANTATTTAACTTAACTTCATAGAGGCATAATTAATATAAATGACAACTTAATATATATTTCTAACATTTATCTATCTACATCTTAAAAATAAACCCTAAGTTTTGGAATAAGCAGAATTGATGTCTGTTCTTAACCAGACATGGCTTGAGATGGTTCTGTACTTGAGGCTGTGATTCTGAAGAAAACAAGGTACTATTCGCAGAGAGAAAGGCCAGAAGTCATCCTAGCATTACCCTTGCCATGTATTTTCCAATGACCCAAACCCTCAAACAGAGATTAAGAAATGAATCTTTGGGGTTTGTGAGGCAGCCCAGTGGAGAAAGGGGCTTTGCTGCCAATCCTGATGACCTGAGTTCAATCCCCAGCATCCACTGGTAGGAGGGAAGAGCTTTAAGTTGTCCTCTGAACTTTGTACTTGCATAATGGCACATACATGCCTACTAATAAATAAATGTAATAAAAAGAAAACATATGTTTGTTATGGTAGGAATTCTTGCTGTGATTAATCTCTCCCTCTTTCTCCTTTTCTATGTCCCTCTACAGTCCTTCCCAGGAAAGAGGAATGATAGTTATGTTGGTTTTTCTGCGGCATGGACAGTCACAGCTGGCCTCTCCATCTACGGATCACCTGGAGAGTCCTTACTGACTTCCACCTGTGAGTCAACGCCTTGTACAAAGGTGGTCTTGGATGCCATAAGCAAACCTTGAGTTAAGAACTTGGGTGACCTCAAGAAGCAGAAAACGGAAAACAAGGAGAGTAAAGGCAATGCTGGGAACACATCTGAAAGGCCAGGGCTCTCCCTCCCGGCTCTCCTCTCATACTTGGGTCTTAAAGGCTGCTCTTTTGCACTTCTGGGTTGTACCTGTACAGGTGAAGAAGTCNTCATGGGGCCAGAGAGAGTTCTCACACACAGAACAAGAGACTAGTGCATGAGTGGGTATTATTAGCTGGTAGAGGCATCACAGTTGCCTGTGCATTTGGTGAGCTGAGAAGATCCAAGTAAGACACAACTCAATAGTACCAGTCACAGGTTCTGTTGAGGGGTAAGGGCAAACCAGACCTATGGCAGGAGGAAAATTTAAAGAAACATACTTTGAACAATTATTGGGGGGGGGTGAGAGATTTATGTAGCATTAAGATGAGAAAGGCAAATGAGTTTCAAATCTCATGTTGACTCTGATCAACTAGCTCCTAGCGCTGGGTAGAGGACCCTGAACAAGNTCAGTAAGAAATGATATCTTTCCCTATTAGCAAACCCAGCCACAGAAATGGGAGGAGAGAGGGCTGGCATATGGGTGATGTGTCTATGGCCCTGCTTTTAAAAGGAGACTTTAAATAAAATTAATAAAGACCTGAGTAAACATATCTTTAATATGATATAATAAATTCTTCCTCAAATTTGACCTTTTTAAATGCACAGCATGTAGAATGTCTGATTAATGGAGGAAGCTTCTAATTATTAATCTTATGAACAAGACTGAGCTAGACTTCAGAGACATAGCACTTAAAATGGGCATTAGTTTTGTCACTCTGGTACACTTTTCTGGTAAACATGCAAATTTTTCCTACTGATATATAAAAAGTGGAATAATCACAATATTGGCTGCAAGTATAAAGATATCAAAGTCAGGTAGGATAAAACAATGTCTATCCCTGGTCCCAGAACCAAGGAGAGTGCCAATGTTTGGTTACAGCATTGATGTGGAGACAAAGAGCAATTAATCTGTTATGCTTTAACATCGCCACTTACCTGGTCATGATTTGAACTATCTGAGCACAAGGTACAATATGTTTTCATAGTATCTTATACCACTACAGTCCAAATCGACTTCAAGGCTTGTGACTATCACTTCCTAAATGTTCTTAACTTTCACATTCATTATTGCAAGTGAATTATCTGTCAATACATCCTGCCCAGACACAGAAGTCAAATCTACTTGCCACCTCTTGATAGCCTATTTATCTTCCCTTCACATTGTAGTCACACTAATCTCTCCAAAATATAAGTATGATCATATAATTCATCTACTCAAGATCCTGGAATCGGCTTTCCCATGCTTCTAAGAACACAGCGAAAGTCTCCCAGAGAACCTTACTCTCCCTGTCATCCATTCCTCACTTTGCTTTAGATTGCTCTCAGTATTTTGTTTTGTCACAAAAACATTGTTTTGGAGTTCTGAGATGAAGGTGCTACTTGAGTCTGCTCCTTCTGAGGGTTGCAGGGAGCATGCTCTCAGGCCCACGCCTGCACCCCTGCCTTCATCTCGGCGTTGCATTCTCCTGTGGATCTGTTTCAAATCTTGGCCTTTTCTTATAAGGACACACATTATATTGGATTCTGTGCCCAACACACTCCAATATGACCTTATCTTCACCAATTAATTACCTCTGTATGGACTTTATTTTCAAAGTAAATTCTTATTCTGAGGTGACANGGATTAGGACTCCAGTATATGAATTTGCAGGCAATGGTGGGAACACAATGTAATTCATAGCAGCCTCTTACACTAATCTCCTTGAGCCAAAGTTTCAGTATTTGTCAGGTTGGCATTAAGAGAGGACTTCTTATAATAACTTTCCCCAAGCCTACAACTTCAAATGTTTCCCGATGGCAGGGATCTTATGCATCTTTCTGGCTTTGATTCTCTAACTGTAGCCATCTTGGGAGGAAGAGAGAAATTCTAAGGAGATAGTTTGATCCCCTGCTCTAGTTTCCTTCCTGTTGTGATAAGATACCCTGACCTTTCCTGAAAAAGGGTCTATTTGGCTTACAATTCCAAGTTACCTACATCATTTCGGAGACATCAAGGCTGGAATTCAAAGCATCACACTTACAATCAAGAGCAAAGAGAGAATAAACACACACTTGTTTGTTGCTCTCTTCACTCATACAGTTCAGGGCTCAGTCCATGAAACGGTGTTGCCCACAGTCAGGGTGGGTCTTCCCACCTTAATCAAGACAGACATGCTCATTGGCCAACCTGATCTAGGCAGCTCATCTTTAGATGATTCTGGGTTGTGTCAAGTTGACAGTCAAACTAACGAGTACACCCTCCCTCCAGCTCTTAGACTGTTGAGATGATGGGCCCTAAGAAATTAGGATTTCCCCAAGCATTTCACGCTAGGAGAAGGAACAGGCTAGGACCTTGGTGTCAGCTAGAGGGGAGCTTCTCCCTTGAACAGTTGTCACACAATTCTGACAACTTGTTAGGGTATCTTTTAAGAGAGATCAAACTAATGCTATGATTGGTGGGACCACACCTTGGCCAGGACTGATTGGTTATGCATATGTCTTGCCTTCTATTTAAACCTAAACTTCATGTTAGGATCCTGAAGATGGGCCTCCTTGTTCCTCTTCTGAGTGTATACGCATTGAAAAGCCTCCATTCTCTGTCCCCCCACACCCACTATTAATTGTGCCTTCAATTGGCCAATTAAAGATGAGTGGTGGAATCTAGCTTGTTAGGGCTTCCAGGACCTAGGGTCTGATCCCAATAACTCTAGTAACACAACTAGTGTGCAGTGTAGCAGAAAAAAAAACCAATATGTCTTTATCCCTTTCTGAGAAAAACTTCAGTTAGCAATTTACCATTTATGTGACAGTATTAGTTATGTGGTTATATGTTCCTTATGAGGACACACAACATGTATTTTATGGAAGAACCAAATTCCCATGACATGTAAGAGGGAGGTTGCAGTACCATGACTTAGCCATTTCTTTTGTGACTCAACGTGGTTTGGGTGATTTTCCACAGTCTCTCAAAGTCACATGATTGGTTATTAGGTAATTAGCAGACTAGGTTATTGTAATGGTCTTGTCCTAAAGCCTTCAAGGTCAGCACATAGACTGGTGAGCCCTATTTAAATGTTATTTATTGGTTTTCCATTCAACAGTTAAAGAATGCCAGCAGCAGTGAATCCTTGGTGGCCAAGGGGCTGCAGTAGCGAAGGAGGAATTCTGTTGGGCACATCTTGCCCCACTGTATCTGTTTCTGGGAGACACCTTTTTGAAAAGCATCATTGCCAGGTGTGTTTTGCTTAAGAAAGAAAGAAAGATGCAGAGACCCACAGCCAAATACTAGGCAGAGCTCAGGGAACCCACAGAAGAGGGGGAGGAAGGATTTTAGGGGCCACATGGGTCAAGGAAAGGGAAAACATGGCTCAAAGAATCAACTGGTGAGCATGGCTCACCAGGGCTCACAGAGACTGAAGAGGCAACCCTGGAGCCTGCATGCTTCTGCCCTAGGTTCACTGCATATATGTTACGGTTCTTTAGTGTGGGGTTTTTGTTGGACTCCTCACAATGGGAGTGGGGGTATCTCTGACTCTTTTGCCTGCTCATGAGACCTTTTTCCTCATACTGGGTTGCCTCATCCAGCCTTGATATGAGGTTTTATGCCTAGTCTTATTGTATCTTGTTATGCCATGTTTGGTTGATATCACTAGGAGGTCTGCACTTTTCTGAAGAGAAATGGAGGAGAGGGCAGGTATGTGGGGGACTGGGAGGAGGGCAGGCTGCAGTCAGGATGTATTATATGAGAGAAGAATAAAGGGGAAAAAAAAGAAGCCAGAAGTCTACATTTTCAGTAGCTTTTTAGCTACACGTAATAAATGCAAAAAATAAAAAATAAAATAAAATAAAAAGAAAGTTAAGATTTTGCCAGAGACACTCTAGAATCCCATATAAGCAGAGAGATACGACAAAGAAGAGACTGAGAGAGAGGAGTCAGAAATGCTGTCTGCAACACAGAGTTTTCCAAAATGTACTTTTATCACCCTATTTCACAGAAGACAGATGAAGGAAAGCCTCTAGCACTGTTGGCAAAGTACCATGGTCAGGCCCTTATACATACTAAACACTCAGAGCACAGTGGCACTGTAGGGGTCTTCTGGTCACCTGACCTGATGCCTGCTTTATAGATATACACGTGGGTGTGCATTGAACCACAACAGAGATGACAAACGTGGCTGTGGTTTGGTTCTGGAAATGACCTAACTTCTCGGGAAAGGGGGTTCCGATTAGTACCTAAACTCAAATTTGGCTTCTAAGCTAAACTGTGCCATGCTTTGTTTCAGCGTTAGTACTGAACACTGTGAAATCAGGGGCCAGACTTTTCTTTTGTGACTCTCACTTTACTAAATGAACATTTTGTGAGCCCCCAAACATCCTTCAGCTGAGTTCAACTAAGTTGTTAGCTTATTTCTGAAAAAAATTCCCATCATCTTTAGGTCACTTAAAAAAGAAGAAGCTATAACATTGGATCTTTCAGATCTCCAACTATGTCACTGACTATTGAAATCTGAGTAGGAGTTCAATGGACATATTAGTGTGGAGGGGAAAGCAATCATGGAGATGAATCCCTAGACAAGGAACTACAGACAACTAATGACTGCTGGGAGGAGAATTAGCTTCTCCCAGGGATGAGCCTCCTTATTCAGTGCCTAACACAGAGTGCTCAGCCCTGAAGTCCTATCTGCAAAAGTTAACCTTTAAGCTCTTGATGTGCATGTTTCAATCCAAATAACCACAGAGGTTAGGGAGCTAGTGNGGAGCAGGAAGGATGAGGGTTGTGCTCAGCAGTAGTTGGCCAACACCAAGTGGACTTCAGGTCTTTTTGTGAAAATTTTGTTTTTGACTCATTGGATGTTTGTTTGCTTTGATTTTTATTTTTTTGTTGTGTGTGTGTGTATGTGTGTGTGTGAGTGAGAGAGAGAGAGAAAGAGAGAGAGAGAGAGAAATCGAGAGAGAGGGAGAGAAATAGAGAGAGAGGGAGGGAAGGAGAGAGAGAGAGGGAGAGAGGGAGAGAGGGAGGGAGAGAGAGAGGGAGAGAGAGAGAGAATGAAATTAGGTGAGTGTAGAGGTAGGAAGATCTTGGAGAAGTTGGGGTAAGGGAATAATATGATGAAAATATATTATGTAGAAAAATTTTTAAAAACCAGACTTAACAGGTTGTATTTATATATTTGTGCATATACATACATAAATACGTGTGTGTGTACAACAATAATAAAGATAAAAAGGCTATCAACTTGAGAGTTGTGGGAGACATGGAAGGGGCTAGAGGGAGGGAAGGGAGGTGGAAAGAGATATAATTCTATTCCAATTAAAATATGTTAAAAATAAAATTTAAAAACTGTGAGTCACCTTCTGTCACCTGTGCATGACAGATGAAGTGTGTTTGTCACTTAGACACACCTGGAGACTCTGTGAAGCTGAGTTGACACACTAGGATCATTCTCAGCTTGGATCACACACAGAATAGTGGAAGCTGGATCTAGACTTTTCCAAACATAATGAACAAATCAAGAACTAAGCTGTACACCCTGAGCTAATGGATTAGAGCCCCACAGTGCCTCTCTTGACTGACACCCCACCTATACAGAAGCCAGTGCTTCATCACTGCAAAGCTTCCTGCCTCCTGTCCTCATCTAGCTCCCACAGGAGGGGGACCTGANGATCACCTTCCTTCTGTTCTGGATGAAGGTCACACTGTGTCTCTTACTGCTGCTCCTGCTGACTGGGCTGCTGTGACTAATGATGACTAATGTTTTATCGAGGCGCACGAGCAGTTCCATGGCTACCCTTTTAATGGGATCAGAGTTCGTTCTCAAGTCTCTTATTGTCTCACTTACACTTGTTCCCAGAGGTCTCCTTCGCTCTCATGGTTTTAGTTCCAATCTGCATGGGAATAGTTTGTAGTGTTGTCTTTCCGCTTTCAACCACTACTACTGCTTACAGCCCCAGTTCCAAGTGTCTCTCACTTCTNACTCAATAATTCACTCACTCATCCATTTACATATCCATATCAAATGAATATCTTGCATGGCTATGCAGGCCCAGCCCTCTGTCTGGTTAGCTATGGACTCAGGCAAAGGTAATATTTCATTTGCTGAAATAGTCTGCTGCACATGACCTTGCCCCTGTCCCCGATGCATGGTGCAGGGCGAGCGGGTCTATCTTGTCTTCAGGGCTTCTCTCACCAGGGAACAGTCCTAATCTCCTTACAAGAAGCTTCCTTCCCCTGACATCAAGCCCGATTGCTGCTTGGGCTCACACACTCATGTAATAATGGGAGCTCTTTCCCTAAAACTTGCTTCATCTTCAGTAGGCTCTGAACCTATGAATGACCCTACTGGCAGAAACCTTGGATTTGTCCCAAGCTTGTCCTCTCCACCCACTTCCACATTCCTGTGGCTGTGCAGGCACTTCTTCTCGGATGTTTCTTCTCTAGNTGTGGCCTACCATNTCATTCAGAACCTTACGCCTTCTTAGGATATGAAGGGAACTGCTCCCTGGTTTCTATTTCTGACCTTCCCACCTCCTCATGCTAGCGCTACAGGAACCTTTTGAAGACACACATTTGAGCATGTAACTTCTCTTTTCTTCCACACTGCCTTCTCATTTGCTACATATTTAAGTCCAAATCCTTTATTTTATCAGCAGCTCCACAATTTGGTCCTGCTTGCTGCTCTAGCACCACTGTTTACGAAGTCCCCTCTGGTAGGTCTCTCTTACTTTACACAATTCTTAAGACATCCAGGATGTTTGAAGACTCTATGCCTAGTCATGTCGTCTATTGATCTTTCCTGCTCAGCATCAAGTTAATTCTTTTCACCACTTACTTCAAGAGCCACCCCTATGTGAAATGGATTAACTTTATCTTTTCTGGTAGAATTGGTCAATCGCGCCTGTGTCTCTGTGGTACCCTGGCTGCACCCTATCACAACATCTAGAATACCCTGAGTCATATGGGCTTGCCTGATGGCAATTCTCTCAAAAGCAAGAACCATATCTTATTTGTCTTTGCATGCATAATGCCTGCCAAATTAACAGGTGTTTGGTACATTGACTTTAAGCAACTTAGTTGTGAGGGGAAAAAGAACAGATCCAGAGCAAACTCAAGCAAACACATGCTTCATCCCTCTCATTTTTACAGATGGATGCTGAGCAGTTTAACGATGCACTGTGAGGTCACTTTGCTAATAACTGGAAAATGAAGATGTGATCTCTGTTTAGTGCCTGTCATGTCCTGCTATGCTAGGAAGCAGCCTTTGTTGAGCTNTGACTGTATTCCAGGCCTTGCTCCAGTTGTTAGTATAACACCCAATAGTTTGGGCAGGGAAGGGTAGCTCTAGCTGAATAACATGATTCCTTGTTNAGAATACCATGACACATGGCCCAGGCTCTTCTGTGACCATCTGCATCTCATTAGTCACAAGTTCTTCACCTTGACCTTGTGACCTCCATCAAAGCTTCCATTCCCTGTCAAGGGCACCATCGGATTTAAATTCCCAGGACAGGTTCAACAGGCACTTCGCTCATCCTTTGCTAGTCTGTTCTGACCTCACCNCATGACCCGCCTTTAGCCTTACTCCTCCTGTTATTCTGTTTGCTCACTTGTTCATGAAGCTCAGCTATGTCACAAATACCTCATCTTCACCATGTGAAATTGACCTGAGGGCTCATCACCTCAGATTAACTCAGCCTGTGAGATCTCAGAACTCGTCAGAGCAGTAGAGGAAATGCATCATTTAGAATGAAAAGACAGTTACTTAGATGTGAGAAGCTCAGAGCAGCCAAAATCCTGACCAAGAGGTGAAATGAGACAGTACATAGATTGGAAGAGAACATTAAAGCAAAGGCCAATTTTCTAATAATAAGATTTAGAGAAATTCACTATGTTCATATTATTAGTATTCTACTTTTCAGAAGATGTAGATAATAGAATATGATTATAGATGCCAGATATGAATTTAATTAAAAATAAGAAAGTACAAAGCATAGATCTTTCCAAAACCCTGAACCTCAGAAGAGGGCAGAGGGTCATGTGAGGCTTTCTATGTTACATATGAATGCACTGTATCTTTTTATATAATTGCATTTGCCTTAAATATGCCTTAGTCCTGGGTGGTTTCAGTCTAATACACCATGTGTTGTATGATAAGAAAAGATAATTGATGTTGAATTCTTTTTCCTCTCAGCAGCTGTTTTCACTCATGCACACTATCAGTAAGTTTCCAAGCTTGCTAGCTTCAATAGCTTTATGGAGAGAAAGAACATGAAAAGCTACAAATAAGTCACAGTTCCCAAGTTCATATGCCATGTACACTTCAATTCTGTAAGTCAGGTTCTCCAACCATTTCACAAATGAACTCATTAAAGATCTAGAGAGATGCAAAGTAACTTTCTCCCTATCACAGTGACTCACTGAATAGCTGAGCTATAATTTTAAACCTAGTTTCCAATCCAACATTCTTAAGTTTGCTTCCTGTCTTACATCTTAGTTTTACTTCCTGTTGCTTTGATAAAATACAGCAACAGAAGTAATTTAGGATAGGAAGAGTTTATTTGAGTTCACAATTCCATCATAGTAGGGAAGTCACAGCACTGGGGGCTTGAGAGAACTGCTCACTTTATGTCCGTATTCAGAAGAAAGCAAGAGATGCGTGTGTGCTTACATGCTGATCTCTTTCTCCTTTTTTACACAGTCCAGGACCCAAGCCAGTGAACAGTGCTTCTCACCTTTAGGCTGCATCTTCTTATATCACTTAATGTAATCATACTAATCCTCCACAGACATGTGCACAGGGCAACCTAATCCAGATGGTTCCTCAGTGAGACTCACTTCCCAGACTCTATACTGTGTGAAGCTGACAATTTAAACCATGATTTCATCTAGGTCTGTGCACCACATGTGTGCCTGGTGCCTTAGAGGCCAGAAGAGGGAGACAGATCCCCTGGAACCAGGGTTACAAATGTTCATGGGATGATCTGTAGGTACCAGGAGTTGAACCTGGGTGTTCTGGAAGAGCAGCCAGTNCTCGTAAGTGCCGATCCATCTGTCCAGCTCCATACATTGCATCAAAACTCAATATAGTTAAAAAAATGACCAATGTGACATTCTGAGTGCCACATATCTGACTGCTAAATAAAACACACATGTGTGGTGTGGAGCCCTAGTTTTGCCGTGTGTGCCTCTTAATATGTGGGGCCTGTTCTGCTGCAGGGCACATCCTGAGCTAACAACGCAAAGAAAGAGAATCCCTTAGGTTAAGTAGGAATTTATACCCAAGGCAAAGGTATTACCCAAGTCACAAGGAAATGCAGATCATTAACACTGCATGAAAAATGTTGCAAAGCAAAGCAAACATCAAACAAACCCATGCCATTTACCCAGGGATGAAGGAGTAGGCAGTGTAATACAGTGCAGAAAGGCCAGTGAGGAGACACTAGACGCAACTGGATCGCAAGCATCCTGACCATCCTGCCAGAAAACCAGAGAAATGGATGGTAGGTGGGCTCCCTCCTCTGACTGCAGTCCAGGAGCCTCTGGGGCCACAGTGCCTCACAGGGCTCCTAGCTCTTGGGATTCTCGAGTGTCTTTTAAGACACTCGAATCTGAGTGCAGTTTTTCCCATTGCATCATTCCCTTGTTTTTCTTTCCAAAAGGAAGACAGAAGAGCATGTGTGCTTCCCTGTTTCCTATTGGAGACCACTTTTTTCTTTCACCTTTAAAAATGCTCTCCACTTGTAAGGGCTTTCTGCACTAGAAAAGCATGTTCTCTTACAAACTTAACCCNTGAGTTTGAAGGACCATCTAGAGATGTGGGCTTTCCTTTTTTAAAGAGTCAGCTGTGAGGATTCTGGAAGGAGAAATTGTATTTTAAAATTGCCTTTAAAGTCATACATAATGTTGACAGCAGTACAACTTAAAGGACAACTATTTCAAAAGTCCTGAGGTTTTGAAGAACTATTGACAAAGAAGTTATTCGATAATCAAAGTAATAGTGAGTGTGGTGTAAAATATAAAGTAATTAAGCTTATTCCCCAAAGTTGTCTTCTGACCTTTGTGCATGCGTGTACACACACACACACACATGCACACACACACACACACACACACACGCACAAATTTAGACTATCTAACAATTTAAAAAATTTCACCAAAACCATTTAGCATTTCTGCTATAAATCTCTATATTTTGTTAAGATTTATGACCAGTATTTTCTATCACACCTTTTTTCCTATTGTAATGAAGACAGAGAGATTTATAGTAGAAAAGGAAGCAGGAGCCCAGAATAGAAAATGTGCCTTTTTGGATCTAAAACCTGAAAGAACTACATGAGTATAAAATGATACTATTACATTTATCACTATTATTAACTCTGTTNTGATGAAAGACACTGCTTTTTCTAGGAACTAAAATAAAATTGCCCCAGCATTTTTGACACTTACAAAGACTCAGAACAATGGACCCGCAGAAACAATCGGTCTTCTCAACACTCATCATCCCTTGGAGTACGATCATGTAAAGCCTGGGACTGCCCGAGTCAAAGACAAGTACTGTGGTAACCATTTCCCCCTCCATCATCCAGAGCACACGGATTTCACTGCAAATAGAGGAGACTGCTCACCTTGTACTTTTGTAGNTTTGATTTGATTTGCCTCTGCTAGAGGTTGGGGTACAGGAACAGTGAACAGGGAGGAGGGCATGAG
>LZPO01008344.1:11949-28154 GCA_001675575.1 Neotoma lepida | reverse complement strand
CAGAGATTTTCTGTTTCCACCTCCGAAGCACTGGGATCATAATCACATGCTACCACACCCAAGTTCTTTTATGTGGGATCTGGGGATTAAACTCAGGGCCTCACACTCTAAAGGCAAGCGCTTTACTCCCTAGCTATCTTCCTAGTGTAGTTTCTGCATCTTTGTATCTATAGCTGTACTTCACAACACCAGGGGACATTATTTACATAAGAGTCTAACACAAGACAATGTTTCTAGACTCTACTTCACAAAGGAGCAGTTTGCTGAACATGTTAATCCATCAAGAGCCATCACGTTTGTGTAAAAATTATTAGAAAATTAAAGGAGAAGCATATGAGCCTTTATGCAAAAATAAATTTGATAGACATANAATGACATCAGTTTTCCACAATCGTTTTCAATGCACAATCACCATTTCTTACATCTTTCTGGAGATGACAGTTGTGGGACTGTCACCAGTCCACTCACCGTGCTCTGAGTTGCTCTCCTGTGCTAGGATGGAGGTTGTATGGTAAGGATGTCCCTATATTTGCTGCAGTACAGAGGTCCTGCTTGGGCCTGGGCATTTTGACAGTTTATCGGAAAACAACCATAGAAAGTATACAATTGCATGGAAAAATGCAAAGAAGTGGCAAGAAGCTCTCTCAAAGGAGATTTTGGTCTGATTGGCAAATTGATTGGTTACGGGGGAACAAACACCCCCAAACCACGCAAGGCATCATTGTCCTTATTTCAACTTTATCCTGGAGCCTTGAGACCAATTTGGAGTTGGGACTTCCCATCTGTGCTCTTTGCTTACCGTGTTCTGCTGGCAGCAAATGAGACCTTTTCTGGTTAACTCAGATATTCTGGTCAAAGTCTAGAGAGTAATTTTCTCTGCCTGCATGAAAGAGTCCCCCACCCCTTGAAATTCTGTTTCCTTTGCCCTACAATGTAATGACTGCAGTCTGTCTCTCAGTAGCTAACACTGCAAAATGTAGAGGCAACTACTATTTTTTCTTTTTGCTAGTTAAAATGATTTCTAAGGAAAGCTTGTGGCTTTGCAGATGGTCAGCTTCCCTGTGCTCCTTGCCATCAGTGGCTGGCATTTTGGGTATATCTCCTTTGAGCTATTTAAAGATGAAAGTCCAGTGATGGCAGAAAATATCAGTGCTCTGTGCAGCAGAGAGAAAAGATATTTTGGAGGGGTCCTGTTGCCGCAGAATTAGTCTAGGATTTAGAAGGAGGTGGTGATGTTACATGNTCTACTGGTGACAATCTGTCTACAGGGAGAAATCTGGTGATGACAATTTTATCCTGAAGCATACAGGTCCCAGCACTTCACCAATGACGCATGCTGGAATGGGCAAGAATGGGTTCCTAGGAATAGTAACAGCAGCAAGAAGGCTGGACATTGCCAGCTGTGGGCTGTACTACACATCTGTCGAGAATTTTATCTTAGTCACCAGATCTTCTGTAGCCCAAGAGGGCAGCTTTCAACACCACCTGCTTGTAATACCCTACAGTCTTTTTCATTATTTATTTGCTTGCATTGGAGACAAACTAGTGTGGACCAGGCTGGCCTAGAACTCATTGCAAAGGAGAAGAGGACCTTGAACCTCTAATCTTCCTGACTCCACCTCCTTAGTGCTGGGACTACAGGCAGGTACTACCTCCTCTGGTTTGTGCTGAGCTAGAATCAAGTTGGCTTTGTGCACGCCAGGCAAGCACTCTACCAACCAAGCCACATGCCCAGCTCCTACCATATGATCTTGGACTAATGTTCTATGGGTCCAATAGTTTCCTTATTCACTCACCTCCAAGTCTAGTTGGATTCCATGAAGCTTTTGATCATGACTAAAAACTAGAGGAAATGAACAAAATAAGATTGTGTGTGTACATGCGTGGCTTTATTCCCTTAAGAGGATTACAGACATAGGCTTGAGGTAAAAGCCGCTTGCTGAGTGCACAGTCAGAATGGTAGTGTTACCAGACCAGGAACTTCCCTGGAGATTTCTTCAAAGGCTGTACAAATTCTGAGTCTTCTGTAAATAGCAAACCCTGGTGATTACAGGGCCGAAGAGGTTGATTAACTGTGCAGCTCTTAAGGCCAGAATTTAGGTTGATTATTTGGTGTTTTGAGGGGCAGCATCACTAAAGAGAGACTTAAGACTTCTAAGGAAGTTTAGGGCACATGTCTCTAGACAATTCTGGTGTTTCTATTCTTTCCTTGTACAGTTGGTAGAAAAAGGGCTATAAAAGTACAGCTTTCTGAATATTCATTTGAAAGTAAAAATAGACTTCTTAGATATGTTCTCCTTTGTCTGGGTCTGACTCCACTCTGTGGTCGGGCTCTTTCTCTTCACAGATCATCAAATATTGATGAAGGATCTACACTCTTCCACTCTTCGTCAGAGTATGTCTGGACTCCCATGCTGGACAGTTCAGGCCCAACAGTGGCTGGCGCTATTCCAGCAACCCCACATCACCTTTGATCACTTCCCAATGTGACCTTTCAATGGGGTTCTGCACTTCAGAGAATCTGAACTGGCCCGAAGACTTCTCTCCCCTAAGTGCTCAGGCTTTGGGCTTTAAAAGCTATTCATGATGGGAAGTNCACCCCCTTTCTATGCCTTTGACCCGAAACTCTTGCCCATGTTTAACAGTAACTGTTTTCTTTTTTGCTACAGGGACTCACTTTGTAGCCAGTGCTATCCTTGGTCTCTCAATCTTCCTCCTCCTGAGCTCGGGGATAACAGATGTTAACATCACATGTTATTCTCAGCTTTAGGAGATTCTTTTCCTAAACTGTTTTCATTTTCATTTGCATGACAGGATTTCTAAGTTTGTCCACTTCCTCTTTCAATATTTCTTGGTTATTTCATCTGTAACAGCTCCATCTTCTTAATGAAGACATGAGTGAAATAAAAATGCTCTCTCTCCCTGGTGTGTGGGAAGACCATTTGCCCCTCCCTTCTCTCTCACCTCCCATTTGTCAGGCTGTCTCCCGTGTCACCTAGGTAGGGCAGGTGCCAAAAAAGCACCATATACAATTTTATTTCCTCTATGTNTGTGAACGTGTGTGTACACGTGCACACCCACATGTATGTGGGTGCACATAGAGGTCAGAATTCAATGTCATTTGTCTCCATCAGTTGCTTTCCACTTTACATTCTTGAGACAAAGGCTCATTGAATCTGGAGCTTACTCACTGGCCAGACTAGCTATCCTCCTGTCTCCACCTCCTTAGCAATGAGACTCCAGGTATGCATCAACACACCAGGCTTTTTATGTGGGTGCTGGCGATCTGAAAGCTGGGGATCTGAACTCAGGTCTTCATGTTTGCACGGCAGGCATATTACCTACTGACCCATCTCCTCAGCTTCCCTTCCTCATGCACCAACATCGTGGTGTTCAGATATTTCTAGAAACCCTTAGTGAGAAAACTCATTCTAAATACTTAGATAAGAGGCTGGCAATAGTTAAATGTTTTAGGCTTTTCAGTCTAGATGCAGGAATTGCCTGCTGCAGTGTGAAAGGTAGAACCACACGGGAAAACTTGAAACAGATGAGTATGACCATGTGCCAATAAAATTTTATGGACATTGAAATTTGAGTTTCACATAATTTTTACATAGTATCCTTCTTTTGATGTTTTAAAACATTAAAAAAAAAGCCAAAGTCATTCAGTCTAAGAGCCATAGAAAAGCAGATGATAGGCTGAATTTGTCTGCTGTGCCAGTTTGCTTCTCATCTAGACCACCAGAATCACTTAGGGTTGGGCAGGGTAGAAAGCTTGTTTGGCAAAGTGCATGTCTTGTAAGCATGGAGATTTGAGTTCCATCCCCAGAACCACAGAAATCAGCTAGGTATGGTAGTCACAGCTGGCAAGACAGCAGAGCAGCCTACACAGCAAGTTTAATGCCAGTGATAGACCCTGATTTTAGAAAAAGACCCCAGCATCTAAGGAATGAGACCTGAGTTTGTCCCCAGGTCTACACACATACAGCCAAGACTCCATGTTCTGCATCTTAGGGTCTTTCTAGATGCAGAAAATGTGAATCTCCAGGTTTCTGCCTGTCTACATTTAAAGTACCTGTTATTCAAAATATTAGTGTATGAGGCAAGTCTATATTTAAATTAAACTCCATAAAAATAAGAGATTTTCATAGAGAAGAAACTTACACACATTAAATATAATATGTATGAGACTAAAATGCAAATAAGAAATAAACTGTTTCCAATCCAAATAACAACCTCTGCAGCTGAGCCACTGGTGCCCACTGGAAATCCCGAAGTAATGGCCTTTATTATGAGCTCACAGTTCCGAAGGGCAGATGCGGCATATTTCCTGTACAACCTCATTCATCTGACACGATGGATGGCAAAGCAGCCTCTTTGAGGAGGAGAAAGACCATCTGGAATGCTGTGCCCACAGGGCCCTTTGGGCTAATGCCAATTGGTAGAGACTGGAATAGGACTCCAACTGAATAGAAAGGTCTGGTGGCTTCTGATCTATAGCCAGTCACCTGCATTTTGTGAGTTCTTACCAAAGTTTAAAAGGAAGGAATAGAGCAGGGGCCAGGAGGGGAGCAGTTTGTGTTCCAGGGGCTCTGCTCTTTAGACACTTGATGAGGTTACCGAGTCTCATCTGTGTGCTGTGCTGTGGGCTCTGGGGAGGATTTACCTGTTTAATCCTCTCAAGAAGCAAGCTAAGCAGCTATATTCTCAGCTAGGAAACTGAGGCTTGCAGATCCCAAGGAATGTGTTAGTTTTCCACAGATTTGGTGAGGTTTAAGATGTGAACTCAGGGCTGTGCTCTGAGAATTACAGCAGGCGACCGCCCTCCATCATTTAGACGGAATGAAACTAGGTTTTGATAGTTTGTTGTTGTTGTTGTTGTTTGTTTGCTGTAGACTCTGGACAAATATATCAAATTTCATCCTACAAAAGCCAGTGCTCCCATGTAGCATTATGTTGTTAGGAGACACCTATGATCTTGCAGGTCATTGAGCCCACCTTGAACAGCTCTGGATCAGTATGCCCAGGAGGGATGTGAATTTTGTTACCTTAAACAGTAATGTTTGTTTGGCAACCCATAAACCAGATAACCAATACCAATAAGGAGGAATAACANCACAGGGAAACAGAGGCTGTGGCCACTGTGACTTGATTAGACAGAGCATCCAGAGTCTGGCAGAAGTGGAAAAGGAGTCAAACAGAAGCCTAGGTTGCAGACATGGATTTCAAAGACATCAATCATTCGTGGCCAATTGATCCCCCCAAAGATAGTGAGCAGTTGTTGAAAAACCATCATTTGAACATGCTTATGTTTAATGTGCCTAGATTAACTGTTAATAAATGGCATATATTTAAATGAACACATTCTTTGTTGTTGTTGGGGTTTTTTTGGGGCCATTATTAATTTCTCAAGTTAAAGAGCATCTTCAAGTATGGCTCAGGGGAAAGACACTGNAACTAATTAGAACAAACGCTNTGCTAATCTCATCAGCCCGATGAGCTAGAGCAGATGAGTTCTCCCTGAGCTGGAGAGCACGGTCATCATCACACTCAAGCGATTCCAGACGTTTGGGAAGTAGAGTACACTGCTGCTCTTATGATATATCAACACCAATTTCCATCTAATTACATGTGCAGAACAGCTCTTTTATGGCATGGGCTATTTTAAAGGGCAGGAATGACAAGCACTATTTCTGGTCACTTCCTTTAGGACATAGCTTCTTGTAAGAAATCAAATGGTTTCAACATTTTAAAAGAGGGAGACATACATTTTCAGAACATTTCCTGATGTTTGGTTGTGAGCCTAGCCTTTAATGGCTGAACCACCAACAGTCAGCCCTGAAAAGACACATACAACTAACATTATACAGATTGTCAGCTTATATTTATGAATAGATAAGCATGTACATATACATATATGCATGTAACAACATTGGTGAAAAAAAGTCATGAACTTGAAAGAGAGCAAGGAGAGGTGTATGGGAGGGTTTGGAGGGAGAAGGGAGGGGAATGATGTCATTATATTATAAGCTCAAAAAAACTCCATTTCTCTTTTTAGTTTTTAGCAAATATGTAATTGCTTTTATAAGCAACTTTCATATTAGTTTGAATTTTTCTGTCAGTCTGATATTTGTTTATAAACAGTAATTTCTCAAGCTACTGAAGGAATACATTTAAATTCGAGATTCTTAAAGAAAAAGTATAAAACTGTACTTGTGTAGACTGAAAGGGGTGGCTTGTATAATTCATTTATCTAAAAAAAAACACCACTGGGAGCACCCTTTTCTTGTCTCCTGACACCAACTCAGACTCTGTGTCTTTGGATTTTGAGAAGGCACCAAGAGTGTGGCTTCCTTTCATCTTGCCAGCTGTCTGAGAAGCCTTCTTGCTTCTGTGCCTTCTTGGCTAGGCAGGTTTTCAGGACACAAACCTGGAAAGGATCCTTAACCGATTCTCATTGGCTTCAGAAGTTCAGAGACTTCTCAAGTTCAGAGATAGGAGATCCCTATTAATCTGGTGCAAATACCTTCCATCCACTTGTAAGATCCCATTACCAAGCCTTGATCAGCCACTTAACAGAACAAACTGTATGTTGGAATATGCAAATTTTAATTTAAATATGAATCACACAGGAAGTATTTAAAGACTGAAGATGATGCTGCGTATCTGAGGTGGAATGCAAAACGACTGGCTTCCCGTATAATGGGTGTGGTAGACATGACTGGCTTCGGATATAATGGGTGCAGTAGACATGACTGGCTTCCCATATAATGGGAGCAGTAACTGGGAAGGTTCAGCCTGCCTGGGCAGCAGCAGAAGAGAAGATGGGAGGCAACAAGAGCAGAAGTGTTCCTCGTTTGTGGTAAGATGCAGAGTGCTCCCTACTGCAGGTGCTACTTCCTGGCTTTTGGATGGGATCCTTTTGGATGTGAACCTGTCCTCTCAAACAGAATATTTTAGCATTTCTGGTCCCTGAGTACCCAATACTATAAGAATCATGTCATTACATTAACTGATGAAGGAAAAATGCCTGAATAGTAAATATGAAGTATCAAAATTCCTGCAGTCTTGAAGATAAANTATAGTTAATAGATTCTTCCTGTTTTGTGTTCCTAGATAATGCTATAAGTGCATTTCTGAGTCCATAGCTTATTGGAGAGATAGGGTAATTTTTCCCACTATGATTGGCAATTACTTTGAATAATCCCTCAAGTGTGCTAATTTATGACACAGTTCCCAATCCTTTGTTCTGGAAGGTTCCACAGGTTCTCTTTTCCCTTCTTTAATTCTCCTCCCTTGTTGGGCTCTGAGCAATTCTTCACAGGATCTTTAGGCTGTGAAGTGGCAGGAATCAGGGTGGGCTGATTAACTAGGGTCTAGAAGTTCAGGAATTGATACGAATTTTTTTTTACTTCAGTACTGAGGATTGAACCTTGGGCCTTCTGCATACCAGACAAGTGCTCTGTCACGGGGCTATGTCCTCACCCCATAATTCCAAAATGATCCCTGTAGTTACAAATGTATCCCTCAAGAATATTGTTGGAAGGTAGTTAATAAGGGGGAAAAAACCCACATAGAATAAAAAGGGAAAATAATTCACAGAATAAAAATAAGGGAGAATAACTCACAGATTTTAAAGATCTGTTGCTAGAAAGTGTAAGCTTTGACCAAAAGTTTCAAGGAAACACATGAATTTAATAGGGTTTTCTTAGAGCAGCAAAATAAGTAATATTCATGAAATACTAAGAGGTACAGATGTAGATGTAATATAACATTGCCCATATCTTTTGCTAAAAGGTTACAATTTAAGGGAAAATATTAAGAGTAAAGAATATACTTGTGGACTTGTATTCATTTTTAGAATTGTATTATAATTAGGCCAACAGCATAGTTATGTTATGAAGGACACTAGACTCATGTCTTACAAGGTAGGTCAGCAAGGCTTTCTGGAGGAATGAATTATCCTTGCAACCACACCAGTGANTGTGCAAATACCTAACCACCAGAGATAGCTTACCATGAGGTAATGTGCTTAGGGTACAATGCCTTTTTTGGAATCTGACAAATTTTGATGGGTGACAATGGCTTCCCCAGTGATATCCCTTAGTGAAGTTTAACTCGAAGACTTATGCCGAGTATTTATAGGACTCCCTGGGAGATATGTGGGATGCTGCAAGAGCAGCTAGGAAGAAATAACAAATCTGACCTAAATTCACAAGTATACACAGGAATTTCCCATAAAACACAGAAGGGAAGAGATATTTCAAGTAAGAAAAGCAATCTGCAATGATGCAGAGGTATCAAGTAACAGTTCTTTGTGGTGATTACTTAAGTTCCATGGAGGCAGGAAATTTTAAATTATTTCACTCACTGTCATATCATAGCACATCTATGGTTTCTGAAACATCGTCTGAATGAGCATTAAGCGTTCAAATACTGAAGAAGGAATGGTGATAAGTGAAATGAAAAGANTGNTGTGGACTAGACCATGAAGGATCTGGATTCGAGACAAGAGTCTGGTCTTCATCTTATAGAAGATATGTAGGGACACAGAGATTTACTGAGAATGGAAACAAAATCATAGAAACAGATAAGATCTCACTGCGACCCAGTCATGGTGGTACAAGAGGCACAAGTAACAAATGCGGTGACCATTTAGTCTTGAAGAATTGACAAAGAAAAGAATTCATTGCAGGAGTCTTCAAAGGAGCACAGAACAGGAAGACATCAACACAGGAATAGTGTACAAAAAGTCAAGGGGAGCAATCCNGAAGATGGAGGAATATTTGATGAGTAGCAAGCCACTGTTAGCATCATTGAAGAATATTTCAGCAATAAGATGGGTGCATAAATGAAACAGAAGTAGGTTGGGAGGTGCAAAGCAGGTAAGGAAGTGCAGATGTTAAGTGAAACCTGTTTCTCCGAGAATAAATACCTTAAGTAATTCATGGGATAAGGTGGAGATATACACACATATAGATGATCTTTCAGGAAAGGTGAGAATGAGCAAAAATAGAGAACTATCATTTAAAGAGCAGAATCAAGCAAAGTTTCCTATAGAATGGGAGAAATCAGGCAACACATAGGCTACCAGCAAGATGTCCAAAGTGAAAAGGTGGAAAGGCATTATGGAATGTTTATAGTAAACAGGATGCTAATCTAGCAGGATACTGAGTGATGGGGTGGGGAGCCTTCTAGGTCAAGGTGAAATTAGGGTATGAATAGAGAACCTACAGGTCCTATTTTTGGAAGTCAGAGTGGAAGCAGAGAGGATGGGCTAGTTTCTAAAATACAAGGAGGAAGAGAGGAACATACCAGATTACCTTCATAAATGCGATTTACTTAATATATATATATATATATATGGTCAAGAATATACTCAAGGTATTTAGGTTTTCCTTCTGCAAGAGTGTAGATTTACATGCCAAGTAGAAAGTGGGATTTAGTAGGCATTCAAATCACTTTAAATTGTTGGTATATTTATTTTGGATATTTTTTTAACATAAAAATCTGTATAGCTAAAGCTAAAATGTAATATTCTTCCAAAATTTACAGCCATTTAACTGAAACCAATTTATATATGCTTCCTTCAGTGAATTTTATTTGAAAGTTTAAGAGTGTTACTTCAGAATAACTTCCAAATTTAGCATTAGAAGATACTCTGTCACATAAAACTGGTTTTGAACTAAAATGCATTATGATGCTCATTAAAACTCACTCTCCTGGAAATGTAAAACTGATTTATCTAATGCACTACAAAATTCTCTATAACTGCACCAACATGGTGAAATAATGTTAATTAGGATGAGAGACAAAATATAATATATTTTCTTTAAATTTTAGAGCAATTAGTATAACTGTTACTAATGTGCTATAATAACTACAATTATTTTCATTTGCATTTTTGCTAGGATTTATATTCATTAAAAGTCTGTGGTTTTGTATTCTGCAATATGCAAAAATGAACATCACTTCATAGTATTTTATAGCAAGATAATATAGTAGGTGACCTCATTTGTTTAGTTAAGAACCAAGCCTCTTCCGTGTATGCACTATGATTCAGAGTATTCAGAGCACAGTTCTGGAGCATACTATCTGAATTCTCTTGTAAGCACATAGTCCACTTAAATTTCTACTCTCACAAATAAACAGAGGCGGCCTGCAGTTTTGACATGACNAGCATCATTTCCAAGCTATTACTATATTATCCTGGCAGAGAAGTATGTAATCTTTGTTGTGATTTAAAAGTCTTATCTATCTCTATCTATGTATCTATGTATCTATGTATCTATCTATGTATCTATGTATCTATGTATCTATCTATCTATCTATCTATCTATCTATCTATCTATCTATGCATCTATCTATCTATGTATCTATCTATCTATCTATGTATCTATCTATGTATCTATGTATCATCTATGTATCTATGCATCGTATCTATCTATCTATCATCTATCTATCTATCTATCTATCTATCTATCTATCATCTATCTATCTATCTATCTATCTATCTATCTATCTATCATCTATCTATCTATCTATCTATCTATCTATCTATCTATCTATCTATCTATATCTATATCTATCTATATTTTTGGTTTTTCGAGACAGGGTTTCTTTGTGTAATCTTGGCTGTCCTAGAACTTGCTCTGTAGACCAGGCTGGCCTTGAGCTCACAGAGATCCACCTGCCTCTGCTTCTCAAGTGCTGGGATTAAAGGAATACACCACCACTGCCCAGTGATTTAAAAGTCTAGGAGAATTTGAGATTTATTCAGAAAATTTATTATATATTAGCTATTTTTAGATTTCACTTTATAGTACTATATTAAAGCCTTCATTAACAGGTACTATGACTCTCTCCTCAACTCTTAAAAATAATTCACACCAATAGCAGGCATTGTGATACACACCTTTAATCCCACCACTTGGGAAGCAGAGGCAGGTAGATCTCGGTGAGTTCCAAACCAGCCAGTGATACATGGTGAGACCCTGTCTCAAAAAGTGGCACTTGAAAGATGGCCCTGCCCCTCACTGGACACATAGCAAGAGAGCTGGTCCTGGACCCTTACAGGAGAGCTGACACCAATGTCTAGGCATGGGAGAACTGGCACTGGCCCTGGTGGCATGGGCATAGAAGAGTTGACTCTGCCCATTGCCTGAGGTGGCTGGCCCCAGCTGCCTGGAGTGACCAGCTCAGCTGCCACCCAGACCCACATTCAGGGTCTTGAGTTGGCCCACCTTAATTTCTATCCTATCTAAGTCNTGCTGGAGCATGTGAAGGGATTGGTTCTGTGTAATGATCTCCATGACTCAGGCAGCCACGTGATATCTGAGAGGAGTTTCAGTGAGGGTCCAGTGATGATGGTGTGCCAAAAGCCAGAGGCCTTGAACCAGACCAATGACTCATTGCCTGAGCATTTGTAATTAAACTGCTTGAACAAAAGGGTCTACTGTGTGACACACTTCTGCTCCCAATGCCACTAAGACAAATGAAGAAGTGTTGGAGAGGAGGGAAAGACGGAGAAGTGAAGAGGGTTTTTTGTTTGTTTGTATGTTTGTTTTGTTGTTTTAGTTTTAATTTTTAAAAAATTTTCTTTTGTGGGGGATGCTGCAAGGGTGAAGGGTGGAAATGGGGGGACTGGGAAATGAGAGGAATTGGGTTGAATGATGTGAAATTCCCAAAGAATAAAGAAATCATGTTATTAAAAAAACCACTTTACATAAACTGACCAAACACATTTTATGTGAGTGAATTTGATTGTCGACCTGTAGTTTCAGAATTGAGTAAATCCTTTTGTTATACCCAACTTTTCCCTTTGAAATTCCCAATTCTGCTACTGCCATCACATCAGGTTAGTGAACCAGACTCTGAGCTCGGGGAAATGTGGATTGAGGATTAGAAGAGGTCAGGACCCAGGTTTATGGCTAATGCAGGACCATGAGGTGATCTTTGCAGCTCTTTTCTCCTGGCACCCACAGGAAATAACTGCATAATTCAACATAAATATAAACAAGCTTATAATCCAGAAATCCAGACTCATCGANTCTTTGTATTATTTTTCTTTGTTTGGCTGTCGACTGGGTTTGAATTTGGTTTGTTCTTGGTTTTTCCAATTGTTGAGTTGCATCAAGTCCTTAAGTTGTTAGAAACCTCCAGGTTTTAGATGACATGTTGTCTACCTTCAATTTTAGAAGCTGGTGCTCAGAGCATTTGAGGGACATGATCAAGTTTTCCGTGTGACTCTGTAGCAGGGATTATACTGAAACCTTGGAATTCTGAGTCCAGTTAGCTGAGTGGCTCATTATCAGACCCGGCAAGCCTGTGGACATTCTTCTCAGGATATCACACAGGAAGGTTTATAGCTACATAAATAGCATAACTGGTAGGTTAACTTGCAGGATTCGTGTGTTATTAACCCCCATAGGTAAACTCCATCGAGAGAACTTATTTTTTCACTATCCCCACACTGAGAACAAAACCTGGCATGTGGGGAATGAACAAAGAGGAAGAAAGACAAATTAGGCAAAGGCTTTGCAGATGAACAAAGAGAACTGAGTTCTGCTAAGGTTGCTATAAAAGTTGAGGCAAAAGAAAATTAATAGAAAATAGTCTGTCCAGTTTTGTTCACTCAGCTGCACTGTCTGACTTACACAGGTATCTTCCAGACTGTGTTGTGGCTCTTTCCCTTCCTAATGCCACAGCAATAACATAATTTTCAAAGTATGCACACAGAACCCTGAGGGAAACATGGTCAATAAGGTAAATGCACTGCTCTTTAGAGAAATTACCTGCTGTAAATTAGGTCTTCTCAGAAGGAAGCCATCTCTGCATTGGCATTTCTGCACACCTCCTCTAGAGCAGTCACACTTATCTAGGTGACTTTGATGAATATAAAACTTNACTTGTAGTTTCTTCATTTAAGATGGCCTCGAACTACCCAATGGAATAAAGTTTAGGACCGAATCGGTAATTACAGTTGTAATTATTTGTATGTTGGAATTGCTATCTGAAAATACTTCTAATGCCCATTTCTTCCACTTATACTAGAAATGGCCAATAAATATACTTTAAGTAGAAGAAAATGACATAGTAACTCTAATATTTAACTCATAGGAGGGAAACAGGTAATTTTTTGATTACATAAAAATTTCAGATTTAAATCTTTTATATTACTCAAACCTCATGATAAAGGCTTGATTGAAAAGTAACTTGTTCCCAAGGATTTCCTGATGAGCATGGATTCTGTTTCCCCCGTCATGAGGCCTCAGTGAAGCAAACATGGGATATTAGGAATTGACCACAGGACAGCTTCTGACTTAGACACTACCTTAGATAGGAATATTAATTATTTTAGTCATAGGAACTTGATTTCACATAGATGAAGGGGACAAAATATAGGTAGTCCAGGATAATGATAAAGGGAGAAGTATAATCTCTCAAAATCATAGCATATGAAATATACACACATTACAGATTTGAACATGAAAGAGGCTTTGTTCCCAAGGGACTAGAACAGTACTTGACACTTCTTTCCATGGGTCAANCAAATGAAAAAAAAACAGTTTTAATTTCTTCAACTGACTTTAATGGTCATATCAATGTCAAAGTGATCCTGTTGTCAAATTCAATTCTAGATCACTAGTCTTAGTTACTTAGTACTTGACACAATTTTCCTGCCTTTCATCTCAAAATAATTTTCTTCATGAAGCTGTAGGTGGCTTGGTTCCCTCTTACTCACAAGCCACATTACCTTAGCATACACTGGTCTTTTTCTTGACTTTTAAAATTGGAGATTCTGACCCCCAATGATTGAGGATCAGGTGTCTGAACAGAACCTTCAGGTACGGTCCCCAACCTCACTGTGACCCTACTCCCACTGTCAGAGGACCATGCATCCTGACAATCCCTGAAGTATCATATCCCATTCCTGATGCTNAGGATATACATCTTGTCTACCACCTCTAGGGAGGGACTCCTCACCTCTGCAGGAACTCTACCATCACCACCTGAGGACCTAGAATCACAAACACCTCCCCCAGATAGTGTCCTCCAACTTTGCTGTAATTCTACAGTCACACTGTGACTGACTCCACCCCCACTGTGACTCCATCCCCACTGTAATTCCAGCCCCACTGTGACTCCACCCCCACTGTGACTCCACCTTACTGTGACTTCACCCTCACTGTGACTCCACCCCCATTGCCTGAGGAACTCAAGTCCTATGTACCTCCTTCAGGCAGCACTGTCTACTCTTATTGAGAGGCCTAAGGACCACAGGCAGAAACTGTGGTCTATGGGAACCTTCAACAGACTTCTAAGGATTTAAGCAAGAACATTTTAATACTACAGGTTTGCTCCTGTGCTCAGAAGCTACACCTACGCTTGCCTGAGCTGGGACCACTTTTGATATTCCATTCACACATCAACACTGGCCAACTGTCAGTCAGCTGAGTTACAGCCTGATGTTGGGGTAATAGCAGAGTAATACAAATGTTCACTCAACAAAGATAGGATAGATATTCATACTAAGAAACTAAGATGATACACAAGACAGTGATTTCAAACTAGCAATTATAAATATATTCAATAAGGACAGAAACCACATGATGTCTACTCTCTTAACTCTTGTGAGTCTTAGCTACAGCAGTAAGACAAGTGAAGGAGATAAAGGGGTATGAATAGGAAAGGAAGAACTCAAAGTCTCTGTTTGCAGGTCATATGATTCTATACACAGAAGATGCTAAAGATTCTACCAGAAAACTCCTATCGCTGATAAACATATTCAGCAAAGTAGCAGGATACAAAAATAACATACATACACACACACACACACACACACACACACACTACCAGCCTTCCTATATACCAACAATACTGAGAACAAAATCAAGGAAACACTCCTGTGATGGTTGTTCTTGGTTGTCAACTTGACTACATCTGGAACTAAAACCCAAAACTGGAGGGCACACCAGTGAGGGATTTTTTTTTTTTTTGCTTAATTTGTAATAGAAGATCTACTTCTAATCTGGGTCTTTAAGCTAGGAAGATACACATGTTTAATTCAGATCTCTTGAGCTGAGAAAAGACAGGCCTTTAATCTGGATCTTGAGGTGGGTAGACCCACTTCTAATCTGGGCCATACCTTCTGCTGCAAGTCTACATAAGGACATGAAACAAGAAAGCTTTTGCTCTTTGCTTGCTTGCCCTCACCTTGCCAGCACATCCATCCATTCACTGGCATTAGAGTCTACTTCCTCAGGAGTCTAGCATATACTGAAGACCAGTTGAGATATCCAGCCTTGAGAATAAGTATTAGATTCTTGGACTTTCCATTTACAGCCAGCCATTTTTGGATTAGCTTACTGCAGCCTGTAAATTATTCTAATAAATCATATATATACATATATATTTCTAATAAATCCTGTATGCATCTTGAATATACATATATACATATATATATATGTTCATCCTAAAAGTTCTGTTACTCTAGAGAACCCTGACTAATGCAAGTCCCATTCAAAATATCCGTCCCTCCATCTCAGATAAATCTAATGAATGAAATGGAAGCCTGGCACGATGAGAACTTTATGATATTGAAGAAAGAAATTGAAGAAGATACTATAAGATGGAAAAACCTCCTATGCTCATGGACTGGCAGGATTAACATTGGGAAATGGCCATCNTACAAAAAGCATTTACAGATAAAACACAATCTCCACCAAAATTCNAACATACTTCTTCACAGAAATTGGAAAAAATAATCTTAAAATTCATATAGAAACACAGAAGACCTAAGATAACCAAGACAATCCTGAACATTAAAAAAATGGCTAGAGACATCACCATTCTGGATTTCAAGTTATACTATAGATCAGTAATAAAATCAGCATGGTACTGGCATAAAAAACAGACACATTAATCAGTATAATAGAATTGAGGATCAACATATAAGTTCACATTTCTACAGCCACCTGATTTTTGACAAAGAGGAAAACAATACACATTGGAGAAGACAGCATCTTCAACAAATGGTGCTGGTTAAACTGGATAACTACATGTAGAAGAATGAAACTAGATCCTTATCTCTCACCCCACATAAAACTCAACTAAATGGATCAAGGACCTCAAAATAAGACCCAACAACCTAAATTTGTTAAAGGAGAAATTAGTGAATAGCTTGAGCTTGTTGGTTCAGAAAA
>LZPO01008343.1:73348-85653 GCA_001675575.1 Neotoma lepida | reverse complement strand
CACACTACTTCTTGCGATAGGATGTCTCTGTTAAGAGGATCATCAACTCCATTAGCGCCACTGCTTACATTTGAACAGAAGAAAATGTTTGACATTATACCTGAAGTGTGATCCCTTGACACTAGTTATGTAATACCACAATTTAGCCCTTTAACATTATACTGTTAGTATTATAATATATGCTTGTATTCAAGTCTCTATTTTTGTAACAAAATATGTGGTACTTTATTATCATGTTTAGCCCAATAACAAGCATGAGTAGACACTTAAGTAAAATTTTTTTAGATATAGTGCATTGAATATTAATCATCAACATCTTTTTTTGTGGCCATACAAGCACTAAATAATAAAGAAACAAACTGGTAATATTTCACAATTCACACTTTCCCCTCTGCTTCTTGGAACAGAAGAGTGANCATTATTAGATTCAGAATCATGAACAATTNCAACAACAAATCTAAAACTCATTTCCCTCATTAAAAAGAGCCCTTTACCCTTGTCCGTTTATTTTGAAGTGGTTTGTGAAATCTCCNNAAGGATTTGATTGTCATAATGAACGTAAAATTAGTGACACCAGCATTTATTTCAAGGTTCTTTATTGGTAAGAATTGCGAGCTCCAGACTCCACACTATGGGAAGCTCTCAGAGACTCAAAGGCTCATGGAACTGAGANCGACAGAAATCACATCACAGTGAGAACTGCTCAAGGTGTTGCTGCCATTGACCTCCACCAGACCTCTGCAATGTTATGCGAAGCATGTTTGTTCTTTAAATCATCCCTTCAAGNTCCAAAGCTCAAAAGTGATTGTCCAAAACACAGGCATCAAGAAAGAAAAATTAGAATGTAACAAACTAGAAAACTTCTGCCCAAAAATGCAAGCATGAAATTAAAAGTATAGCTTGGAGAATGGGATACATTATTTGCAAACCATATAATAATTATGTGATTGATGTCCAAAACAAATAAAGCATTCAAATAATTCAATAGCAAGGAACAACCTGATTATTATGAAGAGCAAAAGAACAAATAGATTATTTTCCAAAGAAAACATAAAAGTGAACTTTAGCGACAAATCCAAGGGAGTCTGCTTAAGAAGTATAGGGAGTTTATTAGGNTATAAATTGGAGAGAACAACTCACTAAACATAATAAGGCAAAATCGTTGCAGAGTCCTGGAAGGCTGATGTCCTATCCCACACCATATGGTGACATAGGTGAGGGAGAGATGCCCTCCCACCCCCTCACTGCCTAGAGCAGTTGGGAGAGCTGGCCCTGAGGTCATAAGAGCAGGAGAGCTGTTTCTGCTGCTCATCATGTGCAGTGCTGGGAAGAGTAAACCCTACACTCCACCTGGGCAACATAGTGGAGCTGGCCCTGATTATGTAAGTGTGGGTGAGCCAACGCTGAGTGCATGAAAAAGCAGGAGAATCAGTTCTGCCCCGTGCTCATTTCTTCACAAGGTGGACTAGCCTGGGCACTGTTGGAGAGCTCACCCTGGTGGTGAGGACAGGGAAGAGCTGGCGGGCTGACCAACCCTGCAACTATCCAGGCTCAGAACCAGGGTTAGGAGTTGGCCCGCCCCAGCATCCATCCAATCTATGATCTGCTGGAACANGTGAAGGGGCATGTCCTGTAGACCCAAAACTTCAGGATTTCTACCACACACGCAACAACAGAATATCTAAGAGGAGTCNCAGTGAGGGCCTAGTATCCATGGTGTAGCAGAAACCAGAGGCCTGAAACCAAACCAATGACTCTGCAACAAACNCTTGCAAGTAAAGATATATGGGGAAAAGGGGGTATACTATGTGACTCACTGTATCACACTACAGCTTCTATGACAAGATTTTCTTTCTTTTTTCTCTTTTTTAAATTTTATTTTATTTGGGGGGGTTGCAATAGCAGATACCAAGGGACAGAGAGATAAATGAGATCGAGATGTATGATGTGAAAGAGACAAAGAATAAACAAAAAGAAAGTTTAAAAAAGTTTTTGCAAATCAAAACTGTAATGAGTTATTACCTCCCAGGTCTTAGGAAGGCTATTATCTAAAGGATTAAGAAATGTTGACCAGGATGTGGAAAGTGCCACTGGACATTGTCGGTGGGAAGGACGGACTCAGTCATTTGGAAAGCAATATCAAGGACCCCCCCCCAAATGATTTAACTAGAAGAAATCCTTCTTTTGGATANCATTTTAAAAGAAAATGAAATAGTCATTTTCTAAAGTTACCTATAATCTCATATTAACTACAGGATTATTTATAAAAGCCAAGTTGTGGNAAAATTTTAATTTCAATTTATTGATAAATTAGTAAAAATTGTTATGTACACTTATACACACATACAAGCAAATACATCATGTGATTGTTTATGAGGCAAATGGGAGAGATATTTTCATTTACAAAACTATAGTTGAATCTAGAACAGTGTTTCTCAACCTTCCTAATGCTGTGACCCTTTAATACAGTTCCTCATGATGTGACCCCAACCATAAATTTTTTTTGTTGATAATTCATAACTTTAGTTTTGCTATCGTTATGATTGTAATGTGTATATCTGTGCNTTCTGATGGACTTAGCCCACCCCGGGAAAGGGTCATTTGACCCCCCAAAGAGGATGCAACTCACAGGTTGAGAAATGCTGGTCTAGAAAATCTTAAACTAAATGGAATAGGCTTGGCATGGAACTACATGTAGTTATTCATTTATGAAATTTTTAAAAATCAGAGAGTGGCTGATCAGATGGCTGACGAGGTAAAGGTACTTGCTGCCATGTATGATTGCCAGAGTTTAGTTGCTGGGACTCACACAGTGGAAGGACAGAACAAACTCTCAAAAGTTGTCCTCTGATCTTCACAATTGTCCTGTGACACACACACACACACACATGAAAACTGATCAATCAATGTTAATTTTTTTAAAGTCAGAATCATCGAGGGAGTAAATTGTCATCTACCAGGGTCTTGGTGAGGAAGTGAGATATTGGCCAAATATCACAAGGCACAGGTAGGCAGGATGAAGGTGGTCTGGAGACCTAAAACATTGCATTGGAATTATTGTTAGTAATAGTGCATTAAAATATGAAATGTAATATGAAAGTAGATCCAAATTTCTCATAACTTACCTACATACACAAAGGTAAATATGTGAGATGATAGATAATTGATAATCATTTAAGTAAGTTTTGACAAACATGCCCAATCTGGAGCACAGGGCTCCATACAGCCAAAGACAGCTATGAATGTGGCTAACATAAAATTATAAACTTACTTAAAGCGTTATGAGATTCTGGTTGTGTGTGGCTTTTTTGTTAATTGTGTGTGTGTGTGTGTGTGTGTGTGTGTGTGTATGCATGCGCACAACTTGGTTGTTCAATTCTTGAACATTTGCTGATGATAACGTTGTGTCACAATGTTAGAAGGCTGGATGTTGTGACTATGTCTTTAAAAATACCACATCAGACATCATAAACATGTACAATGTATATGTCAGTTTTACCTTCATAAAACTGAGAAAAATTATCTAATACTCTGGGAACTAGTAACATACATTTTCCTTCCAAATGACTGGGAGAGAAAATGAGGAGTCTCCTTCAATTCATGGGAGAAAAAATGAGAAAGAAGTTAAGATACAAGACTAGAAAAACATCAAAGATTTTCTGTGTTAAAAGTCCCAAAGTTTGTTACCCATTCAAGATTTGGCTGTTACCAAAATATATTTCATAGTTCAAACTTTCTTATTGTAAGCATTTTCATTTATATCTAAGTTACAAGATATGTAGAAAAGAAATAAGAATGTGGATAACTAGATTTCCTTTCATTATCTGTCCAAAGAAAGAGATCTCATCTTTTCATTTTTGGAGTTGCATTTAGAATAAATAAATTACCATTTTATTTATCAAATTTTTGCATACAACATAACTATATATCAGTCCAATATACATACAGATGCTAATTTTCTTATAAAGAAAATTNAAAAATATTTAAAAGTTTCTATATTAAATATTTAAAAATTCTCAATTCACAATGGAAAATAACACTGTTTTAACATTAGGAACATTTTAAAAGTTTTTTAAAGGAACCTTATCTTCTTGCCTATACTTAAATTCTCAATCCTCNTGTCTCATAGGAACATGCTAATGATATACTGTGGCTTCAATAAATTTATACATCATGTGTTTTTTAATGTGAATAAATACACCTATCTCCTCAGATACTATCATTTTCTCATAGTGAAAATAGTCAAAATCNTTTTGGCTTTTCGCAATGTAATAATTTACTCATTATTCTTACTCTGTAATAATAGCATATCAGAATCCCTTGCTTCTATTAACTGTAATTAATATCCATTGACTAACCTTTTACCCACTTTCCCAAGCCTCTAGTAACCAGCCCTCAACTTCTCTGAGGTCCATTGTTTTGATTCTCACNCATTATAAGAAAATTATATTTGAAACGTTTCTATAAGTGGAAAAGCCTAGGTAACTAAAATTTTCAAATTGTTTTCATAGATTTTACTATGTTAACCTTTGAGACAATATGAAAATTACCCTAAGAATGTACACTTCTTTGGAGACCTCAGCTTATGACATGACAAAGATATACTTCAACCCTTCATTGTTTTCTTGGAATGACTACCTTTCCACAGTGCACAACATGCATAATCATATGTTGCTGGCCCTGTCTCTTATACACATCTAGATGTGTATAAGAGACAGCTATCTACCTTGCCTCACATCAAGGAACAGGCAATTTCGTTTTCTATCTCAATATACCTCAAGCTGGCATCAGCAGCCTGCACCTAGCTGAATATCTGTCTCTTATACACATCTAGATGTGTATAAGAGACAGATGCCAGACAGTCCTGAGTTTATTTCACAGCCAACTTATATACAGTCTTGAAGAACAGAAGAACAATGCACAGCACAAGCATTCAACCACTATCTACCTTGCCTCACATCAAGGAACAGNCAATTTCGTTTTCTATCTCAATNTACCTCNNGNTGGCATCAGCAGCCTGCANCTAGCTANATNGTGTGTTCCTTCCTATNGGCTNATCAGGACTTTCTCACAGCCCTAGAGCAAACAAGCTTGAACTCTACTGACTCACAATAGACTTTAGATTCAAACTGGGAAACTGAGTCCGTTGTGGGCTCCCACATTCACTTAAGGAATAAAAGATTTATTTGGGCTCATGGATTGAGAGTATAGTACATCATGAAGGGGAAGACATGGGTGGGAACAGAAAGTCTCATCTGTGGTTACAGGAAGATGGGGTTGCATGCTGACATTTGGGATGACAAGACAGCAAAGAGAGAAAAGGAACACAGGCCAGGCCAGGTCACAAAATTTTAAAGCCTTCCTCTTAGTNATCCTCTTACAGNGAAACTCCACTTCCTTAAGTGTAGAAGGTCCAGAGGTCCTTGTGTTTACANATAAGTACTAGGGGAACCAGGAATGTTAAACACACCGATTTATGTCTTCAAAGGGAGAGATGTATAAGCTGTTTTCCATCCAGCAGGTTGAGAATGGATGTGGTTAACAGGTTGGTGAACTTTGCATTATCTGTATGGTGGAGACCACACTGAATCCTCTTCCAAACATTTATCTTGTGCTTGTTTTCGCAGTTAATCTAAAGAACCTACTTTTATGGAAGATGTCACTTGTATTTTACAAAGAGTTTTGATGTAATTATGTCTTATGCTTTTTTGTGCACATGGGATTGAGTTAATTATCACCAGGAAACTTTTAATCAAATCATGTTGTACTTAAATACGACTAAAATAAACTATTCCTACTCAAGGTGAGACTCTCAAAGTTGAACCTACATGTTGAACCAAAACTGCCTTCTTATCTCACACAGATCACTACTCCTCTGGCCATGGTGTTTGCAGAGACCCCCACACTTAAGGTTCCTCAAACTCCAAAAGTAGTGCCACAACCGAGGACAGTTCAAACGTGAGCTTATGGAAGACATTTCTTGTTTAAATCACAACATTCTCCCCCTACTCTTCATTGGCTCATGAAGCAACATGTATTCAGTTGGAATTCAAAATTACACATAGTCTGAATAAATTCAGCACTGTTCAAAGTCCAAAGATTTAGTCTTTCAACCGTTAGTCCATGTCAAACAAAAAGTAGCATCATTCTGACATACCATATACAGAGTAAACATTCCCACCCCAAATGATAGGATCAAAGTGTAACAAAGAAATTCAGCCAGAGAAAGATGGAATAACCAGACCTTGTGGTTCANATCACAGTATCTTTGATANCAATGGGTGTGGGTAGCTGATGCCCTCCAGTTCTGTCCCTTGTGGCTTCATATTTCACATATTTCCTATATCCTTGGTTCTTCAGCACAAGGAAGGTTTTATTTTCACACACAGTCCATTCAGGNGTTCCAGGTGGAGAATCTAACTCTAGTACACCTTGGCTGGATGTAGTAGCTTTCTTGAAACTTTGTAAAAGTGTCTAAGACTCTCTGGCTCTGGCTTGTTGAATGTCCCTTAAACCAGTACAAGGTGACACTAAGTTTCTGCTGCCAGATTGACATCCAGCCTGGTGTCCTGCAATCAGAGCCATTGTGGTTTCTTTGTACTTCTCAGGATGAACTTCAGTAAACACAATAGGTTTCCTGATGAAGCACCATGCTCTGGATGCAGTTTTTCTGCCAGTACTCTCTTTGCAAATGGAGGTTTTAACAATTTGNATTGTTACAACCTTACACCCTGGAGTTCTTGATTGGCAAGAGCTTACCCTCAAGGTGCATTTGCTATTGTGNCAATGTAAAGTCAAACATTTCTCCTTGATGATGCCCATCTCTCTTTGGGCATAAGGCTGTCCTCAGCATTAACCACATTTGAATTTACATATTTTTGTGTGTGTCTTTCTGTGCTACTTTCTGCTCCTCTGCACTGTACATTTAGGTAAATGTAGCAAACAATAATCATATCATAACTGAATATTATTACTGTCTTGAAATTTCCTCCAAACAGCTTGGCTCATTACTCTTTGATTCATCTTCATGTAAACTTTCATGATATAGGAATAATATGGACACTATCTTCACTAGAACACAACATGGGTGGTTTCCNTCTCAATCCCTAACACAATCCTTATTTCCTTTGGGAACAATATGAGCTTAATATTTACTGTCTAGATTTCTGTCAACATTCTCCTCTTCCACACTCCAATCATANTTGCCCATTGAGTTACTCTTGTGTCAATCTAGCCTTGCTCTAGCTTGCAATTTCAAACTCTTCAACATTGCTTCTCCAATCTGATTCTGAAGACATACAGACATGATCAGATTTATCAGAGAGACCAGCCCACTCTATGGCATTGAATGTCTGTATTATNTTGCAGTGAGTAACAATTACTTGATAAAAAGCAAGTATCAACATTTAATAATGAGCAATAATGGAAGAAAGTTTTATTTGTGGTCACTGATAAAGGGTACAGTTCATTATTGTGGGAAACAGCTCTAAGTTACAATGGCCAAGATTGAGGCTGCTTGCTTATATCTGGGCATATGGGAAGTGGAGCTAATGCTCATTCTAAAGTGCTGTCATTATAATAATTTTTGCAGTAAGCATTACCCATTCTCCTATCACACACACAAATCCAAATGCAAACACACACACACACATACATACACATATATCACTTAATTCTCACAAAAGCCATGGGGAATGATAAGATATATGTATACACACACACACACACACACACACACACACACACACACACACACACACATATACATTTGCGTGTGTGTGTGTGCCTCTCTCCTTCCAAAACCTAGTTGTTTCCCCAATACTCATTCATAATTCTATAGTGATTAATATAACTAATCATGACCTATATTTTTATTTAATTTCTAAATCTGTGAACCTGTGTCAGAGAGACTACTCTAGTTTTTTTTTTACTAACTAAAGCTGAGAGAGAGAGAGAGAGAGAGAGAGAGAAAGAGAGAGAGAGAAAGACAAAATGTTACTCTGGGTGATAGACCAGAAGGCTGTCTCACTATTTCTTTTTAACATAAACAACTTACAAATAATAAAATGATGGGTGATGTTNGGTATGTTGTGAAAGTGTGTTGCTCTGATTGGTTGATAAATAAAGCTGTTTGGCCAATGGTGAGGCAGAATAAGGTTAGGCAGACATTCTAACTGGGGAGAGCAGAGAAGAAAGCAGAGCTGGGCAGACGTCATTCTGCCGTCTAGAGAACAGCATGTAACGGCACACAGGTAAAGCCACGGAACATGTGGCAGCATAGATTTATAGAAATGGATTAATTTAAGGTATAATAGCTAGCTAATGGGAAGCCTGAGCCATTAGGCCATAAGTTTGCAAATGATATAAGCCTCGGTGTGTTTACTTGGGTCTAAGCGGCTGCGGGAGCCCTGGCNGGACACANAAAAAANCTTTTTCTTACAATAAAATATTACACACCAAAATTAACGAGACTCATTACTTTGTCTCAATATTTTTGGTGTTCACACTGAGTCCAGGGATTAGAAAACATACCTACTTCCTCTGTACTTAGCCACTTTGCAGTCTGTAGAGATCAGCACTTTTATTCTGCCTGATTTCTATTTTCATTCTCTCCTACTTTCTATCTTTTGGCCCGCTCTTTGTTATTGCTTGACTTGTGGCCTATTACTATCCTTTAGGGAATCTGGGAAGCATAAACCATGTAGGCCGTCTTGCAGAAACTGCGCAAAGTATTTTCTTGTGTATATGAGCAGATTTTTACAGATTATTGTTCCAAACAACAATAATAATAAAAACTGATTTTCAGCTACATGTCAAATTAAAAAAAAGTGGATATTATAGGCACAGAAAACTATATCTAATTGTATAATTTATCAATTATAATGAAAATCATGAAATTTGAAATTAACATTTGTAGTATCTATCTATCATTCCCTTTGTTTAAACCACAATTATTGGCAACTGTCAACATTAAAATTTATGTCACCTTGGGGAAAAGTATGCCACATGCAAATTAGAATTGTGATCAGCAAAGTTTCTTTGCAACATGAAACATTTGCAATAATGTTTTCAGTGCACATTTGTCCAGCTTGGTACATCCTAGAAATAAGATCTGCTTCTTTCCGGAAGAAAAATACAAGTACATCATTAGCATCCTTGCAGATCTGTGAAGTTCCCAAAAGCAGGTTGAATGTTATTCTCTCTAACGCAGTGTCAAAATGCCTCNAGCAACACTCTGATCTCGGGATTTTTATTGCTGGTGATGATTCATGCAGTGGAACGCACATAGCTTGATTTTTTTGAGTAAGTTGTTAAACTTGAACTTCTGACTATATTATTTTTAAAAAGAGGNACTTAGCAACTGAGTNTGACAGGAAAGTTACTGACNGGGAAGAAAACTAAATGTGTTACTTTCATAAAACCACATTCTATTTTGAAATATTAGACTTCAAACTGAAAGAGAAAAAGCAAATTACATGGAAATGTTTAAAGGGAGCTAGCAACGCAAAACCTCAGAATATAATGTGATAGTCTCTCTCAAGATGTTTCCAGTGGAGGGTAATCGATGACNTGAAACAAGTGGCTAATGGGCATAAGATTGCCACACTCAAATGTTATAAAGAATAGTAAGGTATATATAATAACAATATATTCTAAACCATAATATTTTTTCTTTCATTAAAGATAGATTTTTTTATCATACAATATATCCTGATTATAGTTTCTCCTCCCTCTAATCCCCCCAGTTGCTCCTCACATCCCCTCATGTCTAGATCCCTTCCCTTTCTGTGTCTCATTAGAAAGAATAGGATTCTAAAAAATGATAAAATAAAANATAATAAGATGAAGCAAAAATTTTCATATTGAAGTTGGACATNGAAACCCAACAAGAGGAAAAGAGTCCCAAAACCAGGCACAAGAGTCAGAGATCCACTTGTTCTCACAGTCAGGAGTCACATAAAAATACTAAATTAATAGCTATGATATATATGCAGAACACCTGTTGCAGGCCTCTGTAGGCTCTGTGCTTGTTGATTTAGTCTCTGTGAGTTCATATGGTCCTTGCTTAGTTGATTCAGAGTATCTTATTTTCTTGGAGACCTGTATGTCTTCTGGGTATACAGTCTTTCTGTGTCCTCTTCCATGTGATTCCTTGAGCTGGTGAGTCGGGGGGGGGATTTAATGGAGACCTCAAATTTAAACTCGCTCTCCTCATAATGTCTGACTGTTGGTCTCTGCATCTGTTTCAATCTGCTCCCAGAGGAAGCCTTTCTGATAATGTCTGGATAAGGCAACTTTCTATCTATGAGTATAGCAGAATATCATTAGGAATCTTTTTATTGATTATTTAAGCCAGTAGTAGTTTTTGGTTTTACCCTAGGTCTCTGGACTATCTAGTCTCTGNTTCTTTGGTTACCCAAGCGGTGTGGGTTCTTTATCATGGAGTAGGCCTTAAGTCAAATCAGATATTGGTTCTGTGCCACTATTGCCCCATTATATTTTGCAGGAAGGATAAATTGTTGGTCAAAGGTGTTTATGGCTGCATTGGTGTTCACATTTTTCTTTTGGTAGTCTGTGAGTACCTTCCCACACCAAGGAGATTAGAACTTAGAGGTGAAGGCTCCATGTAGGCATCAGCTCAACTTCTTTATTTTCAATGAGCTGCAGGGATGTTGTACTCAGCAATGGTACTCATCTNTCAGTTTGTGGAGAGCAACCATTTATCTTAGAATCAGCCTGGATTATTTGGGGANTTCAATGGGACACTCTTGGCCTACAACTCAAATGAATATAGACTAGTCTAGCTATTAGAAGCCTTGCTTTGCTNCAAAAGATGGCCAGTTGAGACTCCACATCCCTCATTACTAGGAGTCCTCATTAGGATCACCCTCATACATTCCAGGAAGTTTCCATTGCACTAGATTTCCACACAACCCACCAAATGACCCCCCAATTCCAGCTGTCTCTCCATTCATTCTCTTTCTTCATGCCATATCCCCCCCAGATTNCCCAACTCCTTTTCTCTCTGGCCTGCAGTCTACCTGGAAAATCTATTTTATCTTATCCTCCCAGGGAGACCCGTTTTCCCCCTAGAACTTTCTTCTTTACCTAACCTCTCTGGGTTTATGGATTATAGTTGTTATCATTTACTTAATGGCTAACATATCTCTTTATAAGTGAATACATAGAACATTTATCTTTCTGGGTTTGGGTTACCTCACTCAGGTTTTTTTTTTCTAGTTCCATTCATTTGCCTGCAAATTTCATGATGCCGTTTTTTTTTCATAGCTAAGTTACACTCTATTCTATATATACCACATTTTCTTATCCATTCTTCAGTTGAGGGACATCTAAGTGATTTCCTGTTTCTGTTTATTATGAATAAAACCTCAACTAACATAGTTGAGCAACTGTCAACCTTTGGGTATATGGCCAAGAGTGGTAGAGCTGGGTCTTGAGGTAGATCGATTCCCAATTTTCTGAGGAATCTTCATATTGATTTCCAAAGTGGCTGTACAAGTTTGCACTCCAACCAGCAGTGGAGGAGTTTTCCCCATGCCCCACATCCTCAATATCATGAGCTGTCACTTTTGTTTTGATCTTAGCCATTCTGGCAGGTGTAAGATGGAATCTCAGAGTTATTTTGATTTGCATTTCCCTGATGTCTAAGCATTTCTTTAAATGTTTCTCAGATATTTGAGATTTTTCTATTGAGAACTCTCTATGTAGATCTGTACCTTTATTTTTAAATTATATTCTTTCATTTTTTTGATATCTAGTTTCTTGAGTTCTTTATATATTTTGGATATCAATCCTCTATCAGGAGTTGGTGAAAATCTCTTCTCATTCTGTAGGCTGTTGCTTTCTCCAATTGACAGTGTCCTGCTGTGGGATATCTTTCTGTACTCTGTGAATATGTGTTACTCCCATTGCTTAATAAATAAAACTGTTTTGGCCTATAGCAAGAAAGGTTATAGCCAGGTGGGAAATCTAAGCAGAAATACAGAGAGAAGAAGGGTGGAGTCGAGAGAGATGCCAGCCCACTGCCTAAGGAACAGCAAGATGCCAGCAGATGGGTAATGCCATAGCCATGTGGCAATATATAGATTAATAGGAATGGGTTAAATTAAGGTGAAAGAGCTAGCTAGCAAAAGCTGGAACCATAGGCCATACAGTTTATAATTCATATAAGTCTCTGAGTGATTATTTTATAAGCAGCTGCGGACAGTAGATGGGAGAGATTTGTCCGGACCTTGTGCCTGGGTGGGACCAGAGAAACTTCTCTCTATAGCATTCTTTGCTTT
>LZPO01008342.1:69668-85806 GCA_001675575.1 Neotoma lepida | reverse complement strand
TCTGGAGCAATCAGCAACCCAGAGGATCTCAAGCACTCTTGTAGCTGGGCATAAGCAGCCAAAAGTTGTTCTTCTTGTGGGGCAGCCAACAATATGTCATCCATATAGTGGATAATATATAAATCAGGAAATTCGGTCCTCACTGGCTGAATTGCCTCGGTCACATATATTTGACACATGGTGGGACTATTGACCATGTCTTGAGGTAGGACTACCCATTGAAATCTGCGAGCTGGAGATCTTAAATTAATGGAGGGAACACTAAAAGCAAAACTTTGACAATCTCTAGGATGTAAAGGTATGGTTAAAAAAAAATCTTTTAAATCTATAACCATCAACTGCCAATTTTTAGGTATGGCTACAGGATTAGGCAACCCTGGCTGCAATACACCCATAGGCTGCATAATTTGATTAATAGCTCAAAGATCTTGAAGTAATCGCCACTTTCCAGACCTTTTTTTGATAACAAAAATAGGCGTATTCCAAGGGGATGTNGAAGGAATAATATGTCCAGCTAAAAGCTGTTCCTCCACAAGCTGTTGTGTGGCCTGTAATTTTGCCTCAGGTAAGGGCCATTGCTCCATCCATACCAGTGTATCACTAAGCCAATTAGTAGGTATGGGCTTCNGCCGAGGAACAACACCCCCTATTAAAAATTTCTCAATCCTTTANGGTCCCCTGGTAATTGCACTATCTGATCATCAGCCTTAAAGGCTTCTTTTTACTCTGACCATCCTTTTCTAAACCTGATCCAGAATTCCATCCCATATCCAGCATCATTTTAGTAATAGGAGATTGCAGATTTCAGTCAAATTTGTAGTTAAAGCAGCTCCCATTTGGAAAAGTATATCCCTTCCCCATAAGTTGGTAGGCAGTCCGGGTAATACATAAGGCTGAAAACTTCCCTGGTGTCCCTCAGCATCCTTCCAATGTAATATNTTAGCACTCTTAAAAGGTGTAGCTTGTCCAATGCCTTGCNGTCTANAGGATGTTGGCNCAAGAACCCAGGCTTTAGGCCAATGTTCATGAGCCAATACAGAAACATCTGCCCCTGTATCAAGGACACCCTGAAACATTTTCCCATCTATATTCAACTGAAGCTGTGGCCTATCCTGTAAAGAAGCAACCCAAAAGGCTGCATGTCCCGTGGAGCCAAATCCTCCAGTTTCCCTAGAAGGCTTTACGAACGAATTTCTGGTAGATAGCCTTGGGATTAGCAGCAGCTATGCTAGCCACTCCCCTTGAGGAATAACCAAGACTCCTTGTTGAANTGTTACCAAAATTTTAAGCTCTCCCTCATAGTCCTCATCTATAACCCCAGGTATGATGGTAACTCCTCTTAAAGCTACACTACTTCGACCAAGAATAAGGCCCATAGTATTAGCTGGNAAGGGCCCATAAACTCCAGTAGGTAAGGCCTGGGGTCCCATCTGAGGTGTTAGGACTGCTCTGGCGGTGGTACTGAGGTCCAGTCCTGTGCTACCTGGGGTTCCTCTGACAAGGTCCTCAACATGAAGGGGTTGCCTTGNNGCATAAACTGGATTCTGCCACTTTCTGGCACCACTGCAGGGTTCATTGCTCTGTACACTTGGGCTTTGCAGGGGCCCCGGAACGGGCCCCTCTGGCCGTTTCCCGACTGGAGAGGCCTTTCAATATCAACTTTAGAGTGGCAATTATTACTCCAATGAGCTCCTTTACGACATCGTGGACAAATGCCAGGAACAGCTTGCTGCTTAGCATTAGGGCAATCCTTCCTAAAATGCCCCTACTGCCCACAACCAAAACAGTTATGATGCTCTGTATTTTTCCCATACCCCCCAAGGCCATGGCGAATAGCCGCAGCCAAAACTTGTCCTGTTATGTGATTTTCATCAATATCCCTACAGATTCTGATCATGTCATTTACACTTTTACTTCTATGAGCTCTCAAGGCTTCCTTGCAATATTTGTTGGCATTTTTAAAAGCTAGCTGTTTCACTACAGGCATAGCTTGATCTGCATCTCCAAATAGTTTCTCTGCCAGTTGCAGCAATCGAGAAACAAATTCTTGATAAGGCTCAGAGGGACCCTGAATCACCTTTGAAAGCTGATCGCTGGCTGCTTTGTTGGGTAATGCTTTCCAGGATTGAACTGCTGCAGTACCAATCTGTGCATATACCCCAGGATCATAATGAATTTGTGCAGCAATACCGGCATATGCCCCAGCACCTGTAAGCATATCNAAATCCCTCTGGGGAAATCCAGCTTGATTAAGCGTGCGAGCTGTACACACTTTCCCTGATATTCTCCCCTCCATAACAAATAATCTCCTCCTGACAGTGCTGCTCGGCATAATTGTTGCCAGTCACCAGGTGTAAGGTTAGCAGCTTGATAAGACTCAATAATCGACAAGGTGAAAGGAGCCAAGGGTCCATAGCTCATCACAGCCTCTTTAAGCTGCTTCATTTCTTTAGAAGTCAATGCAACATGTTGTCTAACTCTTTGACCTGGATTATTGGGATCAGGTGACTCTATAACAGGAAAGGCCCGAGGAGAAGCCTCCCGAAAGGCTACTCCCCGGATATCTCCTTTCCCTTCCCGGTCCCAATCCTCCTTCTGATCATAACCTGGAGAATAGGTAGGGGGAGGAGGCGCAGTAGGCTGCAGACAGCCAGTGCCCTTCTTCTGCATTCTACAGCGCCTTAATTTCTTTTTTAAATCTTGAATTTCTTTTTCCAATCTTTTTTCCTCAGACTCTCCCTGGTCTGCTTCTGTTACCTCAGTGTCACTATCGGTCAAACTCTCATCCTCTACGGCACTGACAGACCTCCGCACCTCTTCCTCCTGAACCTCATTAAGTGATTTTGTAGCTTCGGCTAACTGTTTCTGTACTCTAGCTTTCTCTGTCAGCAAGGCATCCTTTACTAACCTCCACAGGGAAAAGGTGGCTATAGGTAGCTGTTCCGGACCCTTCTCTTGCAAAGCCTTATGTAAGTCTGTTTTTACCTGTTTCCAATCAGAAATATTTAGTCCTCCACTTGTTAAAAGCCACGGACTTGCTTCAGCAATCGTTGTAACAAATGTGGCTGCAGTACTACTCTTAATTTCTGTTTCTTGTTTTTCTAAAACCTTAATAATCTCAGTGGCCATCTGAGTCTTACTTGTTGTAGTTCCCATGGTATGTATCCTATTTTTATTACCTCAAATCACTCCGACCCAAGAGTGACCCCGTCCTTGTTGGGATTTACCTCAATACACTCCTCTCAGGAGCGACCCCGTTCTCTTGTCCTCCTTTCCAGATCTCAGTGGAACCTCCATTTGCCGCGCCCGCACGGCACAAGTCTGAATCTGGACGGAGGGAGTCAGGATTGAANGCAGCACACACTGTCAGATTGCAAGCATCTAGGACCTTTATTCACCAAGCATCTCNAACTGGAACTGGGATTAGAACTGGAACTAGAAGAACTGGAAGTAGAAGACTCCTTTCATCATTCCCTTCTGCCTTATATACCCTCTGAGAATGGCCCTGCCACNTGCCTCAGCACCCAGGGTCAAGGAAAGGTCAGCANGCTCCAGGAAGCCACAGCTGCNAAGCATTCGTCCTCTCAGAACTCAAACGGAAGAACCTGAATAGCATCACGGAACTCAGCATACAGGAGGAGTGGGAGCACATTTAGCTGGAGCCAGAGATATTTTGCTTCTAACAAAGGGCCCCAGGCTGCAGCCTGGGTTATCTTTTCATGGGGTCTCAGGGAAGGAGGATCTGGTTTTTAAGAGACATGGTATAGATGGTTCTCTATTTTGATAGATCAGGTTATATAATCATTTCTCTATTATGCTTTTCTGTAAACACCTCTTACTTTAGTCACTAGCCCATCCAATTATACATAGGGACAAGATGATAGTTGCCTTAAAAGGTTNCTTTTAAGACACAGTTTGGCCTTACTGTGCATGTGTCCCAAACCAGTTCAGGCGAGATAAGCACTTCTATTCATCATACCTGGATATGTTGAGAATATACTTGAGTAGAAACTGTTTAAATTTGATAGTTACCAGAGGTAGGGGAACTTATACCATTGTTCAGAGATGGAAATATGTATATCCTGCTGCAGGTGTTGGGCAGAGGGGGATCTGAAGTTGCTAGGTGTACTGTTTGAGGTGGGTGTATGCGTAGTACAAGCAGGTGAAGGAACTAGGCTGCCAAGTGCATTATCACAAGAGAAGAATTGTGTATATAACCCTAAACCAGGGTGCTAAAATATCTCCTAAGCTTACCTCAGAATAAGCTTGAAATATATATATTATGGAATTATCTGAGAAATAAAGAAGAACATGTGTCATTAGAAAAAAATAGACGCTGAACTATAAAACTGGACTCTGGGGCTTGAAAAAAGAAAGCAGATTACAGAAGATTTAGAATGAAATTAAAACAAAAAATCAGAAATTATCAGGAATGCAAGACACAATAATCTCTTGGGAAAATGCTGTAAGACATACAGAAATAAGATAAGGAAAGAATGACAATTTAAAGTAAAAAAAAAAAAGAATGTGGAAATAAAAATTGGGTGAGATCAGTGAAAATTCCTTCCCCAAATACTCAACAATAAATTTAGACAGAATAGAAACAATATGTCACCTAATTTTAGAAAGTGATCAAAGACAAACAAATTTTGAATTTGTAACAACATAAATCCTTACTAATAAATAAATGTTGGAATTTTTGGTAAGAATTCTTTCATGTTCAGTAATGTGTAAGGTCTCAAGTAACTCAAGAAAGTGCTATCATATAATTATCATTTTTTCAAATATATTGTTTGTGCCGTTCCTTTACATAGCAGAAATGTCTAGAGAGAGACCATGCACAGGAAAGGAGGTGGGAATGTGCCCAGAAAAACAGAGCTGAACTGATACAAAAATAATCATAAACTATCTCAAATCTACTTTAAATTGAAACCTGAGGCTTTCCAAGCTGGATTTAAGACTATATTCTGGGAATCAAAGTCAAGTCATAAACTGTCCCTAAGATGGCACACCAAAATCAATGATGCCCTCCAGTAATAAAATGTTCAACCTGTCCACCATCATGGCAGAAACCAGAGCTCTCTTCAGCCAGGCTGCCTGGTAGATGACTGTGACTTGGGTGCTGTTCACATAGTCATCTCCCTTATGGAGACTTTGTCTCTAAGATTTTGAGATTTTTTCAGTGTTCGTGTGATAAAATTGCTCTTTAGAATCTCTACAAGCTCTAGAGAATATTGTCTTGTTCAGGGATGGAAGGACGGCTGCCATGTGGGGGGAAGCGAGGAAATGAAAATCACCCCATCTAACACGTTTCCTAAAGGGATAATTATAGAAAGACGTCTCTCTTCTTCTCCTCCTCCTTCTACTATCCTTTTTAGATTTGATAATTCTATGTGTTTGAATGCTGGCCTGCATGTATGTATTACACCATGTGCATGCCTGGTGCCAGCAGAGTTCAGAAGAAGATGTCAGAGCCCCTGGAATCAGAGCTACTGATGGTTGTGAACTACCACGTGGGCACTGGGAATTGAATGCAAGTCCTTTGTAAGAGCAGCAAGCACTCTCAACCACTGAGCCATCCATCTCTCCAACCCCAGAAATCACTGTCCTAATAGATAATATAGCATATTCTAAGGGGCATGNAAATATTTACACATAAAAGGATTGCCAGAAACATAACAGCTTTGCAGGNAGAAATATTGATAAGGAACATTCTAGAAATGCAGAGCAAAATAATTCATTTGTTATACTGAGAAAGAGGAAAGGGACTCATTCTCCTCATTTTAGTGGTGTGTGTCTGTGGATGTTCTAGATGGGCAGAGACTGCTAAGAAATCCAGATAGGCACAAAGAATTTTAAAATATTCCAAGTTCTTATCCTGGATATGAGATCTACAAAGGGCTGACCTCCTAGGTCAGGAAGAAGGCTAAGGCTGTCCACTGTTCCCTCCATTCTTCCTAGAGCAAGGCTCCCNTCTGTCCCTGGCTGTCATCCACTTGTGAGACATAAGTGAACATTCTCCTCAATATGGAGTCAGCAAGAGTAATCTTAAAATAATTTCATGAACAAATGGCCCTGGTAGATGATGAGTCTTGAGGCTCATCAGAATCTCTGCAAGCACCACCAGGTGTGAGGGCAACCAAACAACGGTTTTCTTGGCTCACAAGAATTCCTCAGATGTGTCTGCTGAAATGCTATTCTGTCTTAATTGTTAGGAATTTCGTCCAATGNGACAAGGTGAGCCACAGAGTGTTTTGTTGTCCAAGTCTATTTTCCTTCCTCGAGCTGAAATTTGATGATGTCATTTTGTTAAAACTAAATTTGCCTACATAAAATGATGTAATTGTCGACATGAAACTTCAGTTGTGATGACTAATTGATCAAGAATTGCTGGTATAGCTTCCAGCCAGTTATATACATATGAATGCAGGCACATGCATGCTTTCTTGGTCCCTCTTTTCTCTACCACACAATGCATTGCTATTTGTAATAGGCAGATGGTTTTACTATAATAAGCAATGTGTTTGCTACTTAGAGGGAAATATGCTAAAATATTATTTGTGGTTCAGAGACAGGCAGTGGCCATCTCCTCTGGAGTGTCAGGCTGTACGCTCACTGTGGCTTCCCTTAATTTCCTCATCCCTCAGTGTTATCCATGGGTCAAGACAGAGCAGGAGAATGATAGAGAAGAAATAGGAAGCCTGCCTCTGCCTGAAGAACTGCCTTGCCACTTGTACAGTTTACATGAACTCTGAAGTTTTGATCATGGACCAAAGGAAGTAGAATTACATGTTGGACACTCTGCACTTTCTTCCAGTATTGTATTTGTTTTGTTAGGGAAAGCTCATTTTCCTAAGCAGCTTCAACTGATCATCAAGAACAACCTAACACTTAGGTTTCTCTCTTCCAGGCTCCTGTGTTGGGAAGCTCAAAGTTTCATAAGATTTTTGTTTAGTCTCAAAGGCTTTGTATTTTGCATAACAATTTTAGAGGAAAATTACAGCTCATACTGGTTGACGCTTAATTTGTACCAGATTTGTGCTTCTAACCCTCCCACCAACTTCTGGGGCTTGGGGATGGTATTATTGCCACCATTGCAGATATCAAACCTACACCTAGCAATCTCTCTAAGGCTATACTGCCAATAAAGGGACAGATTTGCTTCTGATGGTCCTGTTCCCCACCCTGCCTCTGCTCCATTGCAGCCATGTAACTGTTAGGTTCACGTTTATTATATGCATGTCTATTAAAATTAATACACAAAGTAATTGCTAACAAAAACAAATATCCCAATTTCTACAACTTTGGCCCTGCTATGTCTTCTTCTTAATACTCACCAGCAGAGGCAACAGTCCTGCACTGAGGCTGGAGAGAGACTAGGTAGCTAGCAGGAATAAATGTGACTGTNTCTGGACCAGTAACCATAGTTTAGCCTAGGTCCTATGAACCAGGCCACCCAAAAAAAGAAGAAAATGTGAGATTTACCATGTGTATAAATCACTTCAGCTACTCAAATTTGTAGGCCCAAAGAGGCAGCGAGTTGGTTTAGCTAGTTGTCACATAGAGCAAGTGATGGAAATCTGTGCCTGAGTTTATCGAAGGCAGCCTTGAGTGTTGGGAGGAGAGCCCCTGAGGGTTGCTGTGCCATGGGGAGAGAGAGTGCCTTCTCTGAGAAGCAGAGGCATACTGGAGAATTCTCCCTTCCCAGTCCCATCCATAGGAGGGGCCTTTCATATCCACAACACCTTTCCTGGTGAGTGTTGTTGGGAAGGCTAATTGCCAGCAGCTACCATAGCAGGAGAGCTCTATTTAAGTACTAGTGAGAATTTAACCAAAGATACCCCATGGAAGCGATACAATCAGCTCTGGTGAATTCACGTAGGTTTTCCTAGAGGTGTGGTCCAGGCTAAGATTTAAGTTGTTTTTTCACTGAGAAAGATGAGAAAACTGACAGGGCCTTGTTGTTGTTGTTCAAATTTTCACTTTGCCCATGACATCAAAAGAGGGAGCAAGATTAATTCCTGCTAAGGTGTGAATTGCCTTAGGAAACAAAGGCTCCCTGGGGAGTGAGGAAACTCACTGTGTATTGGAAGATGCTGTGAAGGTTGTGAGTTGATAATTCACAATCATTACATCACAAGAATTACAAAGCAAACAAGATTGTGTTCCTAAATAAAAAGTTTGTTGGGGGTGGTATTCAAATTTTGGTGCTTACAGTGTCCACGATTCTTCTCAAATCTTCTTCAGGATTCATGATTCAGTATTCTTTTAGCTCTTGAGGAGCATCAAAGACAAACATTTTTCCTCTAATACATTTTAGGCAGCTCATTTCATCAAATGATGGATGGAGCTGTGACAGACGGCTAGAAGTACTGGCTGTATAAATGTCTAGCCCCTGAGAAGCTGAGTAATTTGTTGTACATAGAGGGACTGTTTAGACAGCAGTTCAGTGTTATTAACCTAGGAGCTTTATCTTGTTTGCTGACTGGCCACTGATGTTGACAGACCCAAGCATGCAACCATGAGATTCCATTAAAACACTGGGTATTTTCAGCATAGCATCTTAAGCTAGCCTGCATGACTTTTGCTTTCACAGATATCTATAACATTTAGGCTTTTGCATCAAATCCTGGTAATGTTCACTTTTGGCACAAGAAGACATGAAAGAGTTCCACAATGTCCCAAAATTTACTGTATGTAGTATGCCTNAATATTGAGATAACAGTTAAGTTAAATTTGTTTTTAATATTTCTTTTATTATTTATGTGTATGCATGTGTGTCTGTGTATGAGTACTCACCAACTATCTCTTCTCTCTCTCTCTCTCTCTCTCTCTCTCTCTCTCTCTCGTGTGTGTGTGTGTGTGTGTAATGGGGGAGGGAGGTGTGGTAGGGTGTTGTGTTGGATCCCCTGGAACTGGATTTACAGATCTGGGAACTGAACTCAGGTCCTCTGGAAGAGCAGCAAGGGATCTTAACTGCTGAGCCATCTCTTGAGCCCTTAAGCTAAATTTTGAAGGAAGGCTTTAAAAGGGGGCTGTTCATCAAAGAATAAGTGAAAACTAATTCCAGCAAGAAGAGGTCTGATTCCTGAGATGAAAACTGTCCATAGACTTTCATAATGCTAATCTTAGGATCCAGAGAATCAAAACCTCAGCATTCTGTCTGACTTTATTTTCTGTGATGATCCTTGTAAAACTCTTCTACCATATCTTAGAAATCCCCATTCATTATGACAAATTTGTCATTGAATTTAGGTGTGAGCTGTAGTAGGATAGGCCCATAGGGTAGAGGAAATTGGCACAAACCAGTTGCCAAGGCATGCACATAATGTACTTCCTTATGAGCCAACCTGGAGTCTGCCTGGGGGCCTAGCAACAGACACTGTCAGAGCTCCTGATAATGCCCAGCCAATGAGGGATGACCACAAAGTATCACCAGATTGGGACACAGCCTGGGTGCTGAGAGGAGGAATAAGGCCTTCCCCATTACTGAATAAATGAGTCTGCTGTTTGCTTTTCATCTGACTTCTCATGTCTGTGTTGTTGACACTACACTTTCTCAGCAACAGTGGACTAAGAAATGTCCTATGAACATAGGACAATGACCCTATTGATAAAGTCTAAGGGTCTTTATCCAGTTTGTTTTCCCTGTCTCTTAAAGAAATAAAAAGAAGGAAAAAATCTCCAGCACAAGAGGTGGCTGGGGAGAACTCTCAAACACCTGGAACAGTAGCAGATAGCACTGGCAGTTGAAGAAACCTGTTTATTGGGAGTTAGGAAGCACGCACATGCACAGACACACAGAGAAGAAGGCCCTTTGCAAAGCAGAGTCGGGGACTCTGAAAGCTGAAAACTCCAGACTCTTCTCAGGGCTTGGAGTTTTTCATTTCAGATGGATCAGTTTGAAGAGCAATAGGATGACTGATTGGTCAGCAACTGTTGCATCACATATCCTGATCTGGCCTTGAACTTGTTAAACCAGTCCATCAGCAGGGAGCCTGCTGGTATGAAACAAAAGCCCACCAAGGCCTTTGTTTTAAGCTGCAAAGCTTTTGTCTCAAGTCTAGAGAATGAGGAAGAAGCTGGCCATATTGGAAATTAGCCACCTTTATCACCTAGCCATGCCCCACCTCCTTATCAGTCCCCCTTTACCAGGAAGTCTGTCTGACTCCCACTCTCTTATTCCACTCTCTCTCAGAGATCACCCTAACCTCTGTTATCATTTTGGGAGCTCCAACAGCTCTTAGCTGCTTCAGTTGACAAAGGGTCAATGACAGCCATTTGATGATGATGTGTATCTTTGGAGCTTATCATATGAGTGAGGTAACATCTGTATCATTTGAAAAGTGAGATTGTTAGTAGTCTTATAATTCCTTCAAAGAGCATAGTTAGAAAAATAGTTGGGGCAGTTTTGCCCTTATTAGAGGAANAAAAAAGGCAAGAAAACCATGTAAAGAATCTTGGCAGGATTTGTCATAAGGATCAATGAGATTGATGATTTCTCTGTAACCATTGTCATGTATACCATGGAAGAGGCCATTTTTCTGGTTTAAGAGTTCAAGGAGGCTTTCATCAGCCATCAAGCTTCTTTTACTATAACCTCATGAGAAACATTAAGAGACAAGGTTAATGAAGAACATTCCTTGACATCATGGTTGACACATTGATGTTGTAGCTGGCTGGACTGCTCACCAGAACCTTTTTTACCAGAATCCTGTAGAAGGCCTATTAGCAGTGCCCTACCAACAAGAGATGCCTCTGCTAGTATGCCTGTGATGGTGGTTAGTATGGGCCATCCTTGAGTGAAATCAAGGTTTTATTTGTTGAAGTCACAACAAGACATCAGCATCTGTAAGTTTGACAATAGCCTCCTTTTATCAGGGAACTTGATCAGTAGGAACACAGGATATCATATTATAGATGTAAGAAATACTGTTCTCAAAAGAGAGAGTGTTACCAGGAAGAGACTCATTAGTGAGAAATAGTTGTTCAGATAACATCTCATATGGTTAAGTATAATGTCTGAGAACTGTTAAAAAAGCATACTGATCATTTTAATCCTGGTTATACTTTTCTNCTGGGTGCTTAAGACTATGTAGGTGACCAAAATTAATTACTTTGGTTTCATTGTCAANGCCAGCTGAAAATCTGGTCCTCAGGACTTACTTGGGCTTGGGGGAGCCTCTGGCTTCTCCTGTAGACGCCGGTCTCGGTCTCTGTCCCGCCCGGCTCCCACGGCGCTTAGACCCAAATAAACATACAGAGGCTTATATCATTTTTAAACTATGACCCTGGCAGGCTTCTCGCTAGCTAGCTCTTACATCTTAAATTAACCCATTTTATAAATCTATGTTGCCACGTGTTCCACATGGCTTTACCTGTGTGCTGTTACATGCTGCTTTGTAGATGGCGGAATGGCGTCTGCCCAGCTCTGCTCTCTGCTTCTCTTCTCCTAGTTCGAATGTCCCGCCTAACCTTATTTTGCCTCACCATTGGCCAATCAGCTTTATTTATCAACCAGTTAGAGCAACACATTTTTAGAAAGACATTCCCATCATTCTCCTGTCTCTTTCTTGTCAGTTAATCCATCTACATAAGAGTAAGTCAAAGGCCTTGCTTGACCATTGCTTCATTTAAAGTATAGAGGAATTTTTTTCCCTCTTTATTGACCCTCCTCTCTGGACACTGGTTAGAGTCTACTCAGTGGCATCCCCATGGCCTCCCTGAACAAGAGATCAGGTGACTTTATACAGCTATAAGACATTTTGAGACTTAGTTGACCTTGTAGGACAAGAGAGAGAATATCCTCCCTTTTAATTCCTCTGACCNTGTGAGTTTAAGCTTCCAATTATCTCTATTGAACACCCAGAAGATCAGTTGTACCAGTTTGATATTTTTAATTAATCTGTAAGTTTAGTTGAGATTTGAGTAGAAATTCCATATTGATGATTTTACCAGCCAAGAGGTGGCCAACCATGTTCACTTTCATCCTGATGAGTTTATCAGCCAAGATGGCAGCAAGCCACATGGTGGCTTTTTATTTAAGGTGAGCTCATTTCCCATCAAGCACAAGCCCCTGTGGGATACACACATTTAATATATTAAATGTGGATCATTGCAACCTTAAGCATACACTTTAATTAGTTAGTATTGATGAAGGAGGAAACAGTTTCTATGGCCTCTGTGGGTAGTCCCACTTAGCAAAATATAGACACAGAAGAAAGAATTCCATAGTTGCAGCTTAGAGTAGGTATAATCAGTTTGAGATGTCTCACATAGGGAAAGAGGAGAAATTTAACTAGCATCCAATTTAAGTTAAAACAGTAGTTGGTTGGCCTCTCTTACTCTCAAGACTGCAGAAGAGACAGGCTAGGGGATACAAGCATTTTGAAAAGAATTCAAAGTTCTGTCTCCAGGTAAAGACTAACTTTCCAAATTTCCCTTAAAATGTTCCTCCTTCAGGTACCTGGATCATGTTTCACTTTGACCAGAGTGAGATGACATCTCCAGATTTTAGGTTAATAATATGGTTTTAGCACCTGTTCCCTGGTCTCCAGCCACTAAACAGTTTAAACTACTTCTAGGGTACATAGACAGAGAAGATCCTTATTAGAGAGAAAAAAATAATATTACCAGCCCCATTCCAGGATGGGGGAAGGGTGCCAGCTGCTTAGTGGACACACATTCTTATCTTTTTTAGGTTTTAGTTTGTTTTCTTACATTGATATGTCTTTGGTCCTCAGAAGAAATCCCAGATGAGCCCCCAATATGATAACGGTCTAGGGATCCCAATCATATTCTTTTTTTCTGCCAGTTAAAGAATTAAAAGGCAGGGAAAAATCTCAAGTATAACAGGTAGATATACAGAAATCTCAAACACCACAGACAGAATCAGCCATTGAAGAAATTTGTGTGATTTGAAGGATGAAGAAACACACACGTACAGCAGACACCCAGAAAGATGACCCTCTCCAATGCAGAAGAGGAACTCCGAAAGCCAAAAAATACAGTCTCTTCTTGTGAGCTGGGTTTTTTTTTTTAAAGTCTCTGAAGAGTTTTCTCCCCTAATTTAGGTTGATCAAGTTAAAGAGAGATAGGATGATTAATTGCCTAGCAAATGCTGTTGCTGTGTAACATCTTGATCTAGCCTTGAATTTGTAGAGCCAGTCCATCAACAGCGGGCCTGCTGTAGAATCAAAAAGCCAACAAGACAAAGCCTTTGTCTTAAGCTGCCAGGCTTTTCTCTCAAGTCAGAAGGATGGGGGAGAAGCCAGTCATCTCAGAAATTTGTCAGCTTTATTTCCTAGCCATGGCCCCTCTTTCTATCTATCTGCCAGATGGGGAGCCTATCTCTTAGTCTTTCAATGGGAGTGCTGTGCTGAGATGATGCACTTTCCTTCTTGGAACCATTTGCAGCATCTACATCAACTTGATCCACTTTGCTTTAGTGATCATAGAGTCAGACAGGACTGATGTGAAAATCACATAAGCTCTCCATCCTCCATCTGAAGAAAGAATGAAAAGAGGGAAGGTAGGACAACTTTCTTCCCAAATTTATTTTCAGAATCAAATGGAATTTTAAAAACAAGTAAATGTCTTAGCGTTCCCACTGTAAAGTAAATTCTCTCAGAATGTTTTAGATATTCTTTCTTCCATATCAATTTCTTAGACCTGGCTGATTTAATCCTAGACAATCTTTAGTTTATAGAAAATGATATTTCTTCTGTTCACTGAGGAAAATGAAGATGACACAGTATATTGAAACGAATATACCATGGTCATACTTCCTGTGATATTTATGGGGTAAAATGTGTTCCCTCATGGCTTTGTTTGCAGTTTGTACTGAGTCTCAGTGAAAGGAACAAAATTAGTATTATTCAGGGAGGAGCTTCGGGGAAGGGCTCCCTATCTTCTGGAAGACATACATGTAGAATTTTATAGAAATGAGCTAGGGACATACTAGAAAAATACAAAGTTTCTGTTTCAGCAATACAGATGAAGAAAGCACTTACAAAGCCTCTTAGAAATGATATGAGAATTAAAATTCTCTCATTGAATTTGTAACACATTGAGATATGAATGATTTGAACTCTACTATTTATCCCTTACTGGGACCCACCATGGGATGAAGAACTGAGAGAGATTGTCCTGATGTCCAGAGCCATTCATTGCAGGCCAGCAAAGAGAAGCCTGGCTGATCAGGTACCACCCTTTGATAAATGTGAACTTCTGTTGAGGAGAGAGAGGGTAAAGGAATGAAGTGAAGATTCTATATCCAGAACCAGCATATTTGTTCTTGAGAGGAGGGATGCTTTTCATTTTGTTTCTCATTTCTGTCTCCTCGGTCCTCAGAAGGTTTGGCTCCAAGGTTTCAACATGCTGGGGCAGGCTGATGACCTCAGTGCATTCACCCTTTCTGGGCTCCAGGCTATACTGCTGTTTTCCCACAGAATGCAATTGCCCAGCAGAATGAAAGGCTGGTGAGCTTTGGCCAGCAGCTAGCTGTCAGCAACTGAATAAAAATTTTCTAAGAAATTTATCCTCTGTGTTTGTTGCTTGCTGGTCCTAGGAGCTCTGATGCCAAGGTTATACATAAAATGTTAGCCCTCAAGCTTTGNCTGGACCATGGTGGCAATTTCTTATCCTCAAATGTGGCATGGGAAGAATTTGGGATGAAGAAAACAAGCTCCTGATCCTTTCCATGGCCATTAGTGGGGCCTAGGGCCACATGGCTTCTCCCATAGTGTTGCAGATTTGAGTCTTCCACTGTTGGTAGCAATGTTTAGGGCCAAGTCNTTGTGTTTATTATATGTTCTGTCATGTATTGATATGTTCTCATCTTTCTCTCCTCTTAAACTCCAATTCTTGAGGAAATTCAAAATATTCAGGGACAGACAAAGCTTCAAAGTGACTAAACAATGACACATAAACAATGTGGCCCCAACTCCAAGTCTGAGTTGTTAAAAATCACGTGCTCCTGCAGCCTGCTTTCAGTGACTCTGTGTCAGCAGCTTATGTGTTTTCCCTAAGCAACATGAGCACTCTTTAAAAGGTCCCTCTGGACATCATCATCATCATCATCATCATCATCATCATCATCTCTCTCTCTCTTTCTAACTCTTTCTCTCTCTCTTGTTCTCTCTGTCTTCTGGTCTCTCTATCTGTCTGTCTCTTTTTAATTTCTCTCATGTCCTCACTCTGAGATGGCCTTTTCCTCCCACCACCCCAGTAAACCTCTTATATGAGATCTGTTGCATGGTGTGGCCTATGTAGCATACCTTGGNTTAGACCCACCAGGGTACTCTGCGATTAAACCCTCATGTTGTTCCAGCTGCATAATCCTAACATGAGTAGCCTTTCGAGTTAAATGCCTGCACGCTGAAATGGATTTCCTAGAAAGTAAGAGTCCATACAGAGTTAATATCATTTTATTTCAATGCTTTTGTATGCATAAGGCCCATAATTTGACAGGCTCCTCTGTGGACTATGCTTCNGAGGTATAATTCAAACATCTTATTCTCTGGTGATTTGATTGAGAAATACAAAGAACTGAGAGCTTTGTTGTTATTTATTTGTTTTTTGATTTTGTTTTGTTTNTAAGCAGGGTCTCCTGTTGTCCAGGTTGGTCTTACAATAATGAACTGGATCTATGCCCCACTTAAGTCCCCTGAGTAGCTGGACTGCATGGGTGAGCCATTGCACCCAGCTATGATTTACTCTTAATCTTCACTCCTGATTCCTTTCATCTCATTGAATCTACAGTTTTGATTTTTTTTTCTTTCTGAAGGTTACTTGTTGGGCTAACAGAGTCTAGGAATCCCTTCCAGAGCAACAGTTTTAAGCACACACAATAGAACACACAGTGCTATTGTGTTAATGGGGAAATATCTATAATTTTAGTTGAGAAAGAGTCATAGATTTTTTTTTAAAGGTTGAAATGCTTAAACTTCACTTAGAAATTAGTCAGATTAATGATGCCCTTTTTCCACATCCCATTTTAGAGCCATGAAACCTTCCTGTCTGAAGAATTCTTCTTACCAGCCCTGGGCAGGAAGCTCTCTACTAGCAACAGAAAGGTCAAATATTGAGATGGAAGAAAAGTTACCAAAAGGTTTTCTCTGCTCTGCTGTTGACAAAT